>JAGFPH010007579.1:33898-64177 GCA_018207615.1 Philaenus spumarius | reverse complement strand
TCGCTTATCCACAATTATTTAAGGCTCCGTCGCATCTACGCAATTATCTAAGACACAGTTGCATTCCCGCAACTAATTAAGGCTTCATCGGATCTCCACAATTATGTAAGGCTCCATTGCTTATCCACAATTACTTAAGGCTCCATCGCATCTCCGCAATTATTTAAGATCTCATTACAACATTATACATTATTAAAAAATTACTTCTTAATAACTCGAAAATAAAGTTAACTATATGAACCTAAAATGTTTTCTCTTCTGACGGCAGACCCACGACTGCCTGTTTTTAAAATGTTATTTTTATTTCATCAGTGCATTTATAATTGCACTTTTTGAATTTTGGTGGTTTTATTAAATGTCATTTTTATTTCATCAGTGCATTTATAAGGGCACATTTTGAGTTTTGGTGGTTTTAGGTTAAAACCCTTTTGATTTTATACCTATTTCTGGAGATCTATATGACCAATTTTAGTGGTGTTTATTCAAAATAAAAGGGAATATTGTCTTTATTATCAAAATGTTATGAAAAGTAATTTGTATTTCATCAGTATTCTTATAAATTTACTTTTTGAGGTTTTTTGGTTCTAGATTAAAACACTTATACTACATATTTATGAAGATCTACCGGGCCCATTTTAGTTCTGTTTATTTAAAACAAAAAGAGAATATTATTGTTATTATTATTAAAAAGTTATGAAAAGTAATTTATACTTCATCCTAATACTTCTTATAAGGACACTTTTTGAGGTTTTTTTTTTTGGTTCTAGATTAAAACCCTATTGATACCGGTACCTATTTCTGGAAATCTATGCAACCGATTTTCGTGCGGTTTGTTTTAAATGAAAGTAAATGTTATTATTATCAACAAAATAAGAATTGTCATTTTTATTTCATCGTTTACTTATTAATTATTACTTATTAATTTATTTATTACTGTTCTTTTTATAATTAATTATTATAATAATTTCCAGGAAAAAAAACAGTTTTTTAGGGGGTTTTCTTGCTATGGACATAACGGTTGGGAATTAATGATGTACACGTTGTTTTGTAACTATAAAAAGAGTTATTCTCATAAACACATTTCCATAGTTTTAGTTTGCTATTGACACTTTTCAAAAATATTTTTAATCTAAATTAATTTAATAACATACATTTACTTTCTATTGGGGTAATGAACGCATTAAAATATACTGAGTTTTTTTAGTTGTTTTGCTCACCACATTAGGTGACCAAGTGACGTAGCCAGGATTTTGTAAAGGAAGGTGTCTGGCCTAAAGTGGCCTACCGGGAGAAGAGGGGGAACCGGGGTGGAAAGGGAAGGGACGGACCCTGAGGCCCTGAAAACAGTGTTTTAATACCATTTTTAACTGACAAATGCATATAAAAAATACGTTTTTATGTAAAAAATTACAAACTTTTTACTAATTATTTCAAAATACTTTAGTACAAAATATAATTAACTAGACTGTAAAGAATTAATTAATTATCCAACTCCGCTGATATTTTTCGCCAAGCATCTAAATTCATATTTTTGATAAATGATAATTATTTAGAGGATATCAAAGATTGGATTCGTTTCTAAAGGATTATATTAATTTAATTTGCTTCTGAGGAATCCATAGGCCTACTTAATCAATGAATACCGGTTTATTGGAAAACAATTATCAAACGCTCGCTAAAAACGACAAACCTTTCACGCTGTTGTCCAAATATGTTCGGCGAACATTCAAAGTGTTCTTCGAAAATACCGACAGGAGATGGATCGCTGCGCCCGCGCCCGCAACCTGTACAAATATGACGAATTCAATGCGCACGAGCGGTGCGAGCGCCGCACAGCGCGTAATGTGTTCGTGCCTTTTTACAATGTTTTACAGTAAAAAGGACTGTTAAAGACCCCTGTAATTTGTTAAACCTGTGTTATTTAAAAAAGATGGTACATTTTTCAAGTTTATCATGAAAAATAAATTATAAAACATATTTGAAATATACATAAATATGTTCCTTACCCGCCACATCGTCTGATGCTGTCATCTGTTACAAGTGCTCTAAGTTTTGTATTTTTCTCCAAAATGGACTCTTGGCCACGCCTCCGGGCTGTCTAGTTTCCTTTGAAATTTCCTGCAATCTTCTTTTAATTTTAGGAATAATAATCCGGTCTATGAAGAAATTGCGGTGCTTCTCACAATCTGTTCCAACTTTCATCCATCTTTCATTCTTTTTAAAAATTTTCTGTTTTGATTTGTTTTTAATCTTTCTTACAATACCAATGGAATGAATGTGTTTAGCGAAAATTTTGTTAAATACGGACAATATTATGTGGGTTATAGTGCAGGTTTCATCATTTGGATTTATTAAACTGCCAGTTTTGAAAGATCGGTTGTCAATTAAAAGATTGTCTGCAGATGCATGAGCCGGATCACAGGAATTGTCAGGAAGTTCGTCAATGCAGTTGGGACACTTGAATTTGTTATTTGTGGCACGCACAGCATAGCCAGCAAAATACCTGAAAAATCAAACATAATTAAGAAGTGCAAACTTGATAATGTTTATTTTAACGATATAATATTTATGTAAACGTTGCAAATTATTTTTTTAAAAGAAACTGATAAAGACATGCCCATGCCCATGAACCTGAAGAAAAGTAGTGACTATATATATTGTAGCCTATAGAGCATAGAGTATGCTTATTTAAATGGTGAAGCACACCATAATTAAATATGTAGCGTACTACAACTATATAAAATAAAGTTAATTAGTTCATGTCTTTGAAACTTTACAAATCTGTTTTTACATGACTTCTTCACATTGTATTAATTAAATCAAACATTTATTTATCTTCTTGCTCAAAACATACTACACTTCAAAGTCTTTGCTCAAAATTGAAATAAAACTTTTTATAAGCTGAAATTTACTATTGTCTTTATATTCTTTGTAGGTTAGAGTTTTATGAAATGAGTAAGAAACATATGTGTACAGTACTGTTTTTCGAATACACAAAAATCTATAAGAATTAAATAATAAATATATAAATTGTATAAATTCCACCCACCATTGCCTATTGCAAATGGATTAAGAGGTTATTTCCGATTAAACTGAAGCAATTGTTTTATTTCTGTGTTTAAACAAGTAGTAGGACTAGGGCCTATTCAAGAAAAAAAATTAATGTTAATTAGATTCACACATAAATCCACAGACATGCATTCTACCGGTATAGTACATCAGCAATGTGTTATAACATTCACATACCTTACTGCGTTATCTTCAAGAGTATGAAGACTGGAAATAGATGTAGAAGAGATTTCATCAAGGGGATCATAATCACTTTCGTCGTCGTCTACAGATTCAAAAACTGGTTCCTCTTCCATATCGCCAGCGAGAAGGGCAGAGCTTGAGGATGGTTGAGGTCTCATGGAGCCAGCCTGCTGCTCGAGAATGTCATCCTCATCTGATTCACAGTTTTTACCTTAAGACATTCATAATACGAGTATTATAAAACTGCATGTAAAAAATGTCAAGTTAAAAATCATGACTCAAAATATTAAATTTTTGGTTAGGCCCTTTTAGGATCTTGTAATAGAAAAGGAATATTCAGTCATAAGAATACATAAATTATCTTGTTAAGTGTCTTCTCATGGATTTTTAACAGTAAATATAAAAAAAGTTTATTATACATTTTACCTTACAAACTTAAAATGATTGTATTTTTATTGCCTATAAACGTTTTTATAAAAATCAAGTTATTTAATACACAACTTGTTGTGAAAAATATTAAACAATTCTACTTGTAACAATTGTAAGTGTAACGACATACAGGATGGTCATAAAGTCCCTTCCCCCCTAATTTGTTTCTACAATTTATGTCACATGACTAGCTTCTCATAAAGAATTTGGAAGTTGACTACATTATCTTAGACATCAGGTAACTCCCAATATTTTAAAACACTACAAAAGTTAGTGTTTGTACCCATAAAATGATTGAAAAACTCTTTAAATACAAATTGTAGAAGAAATTAGGGGTGACCATCCTTTATATGTGTGTTTGTTTATTTATAATACGTTTTTTTATTACCTGCTGGAGGCTTCAGTAAAGATGTTTGTAAGCGGTGTCTCATATTCTGTCGAAATCTCGTCGCAGTAGGGTTTCTATCGTACCCACACTTCTGTCTGGAAATCGAGAATTCATTCTCCAGTGGGTCTTGATTCAGCCGACTTGTCATAAGATATGGGATGTTATTGGTTGCCTGCACCTCATCCCAGAGCATCAACGTAGCTGAAACATCATTAATGGTTGATTAACATAGAATAATACATTTTCCCATAAACCAAAAAGGTATGGGTCTCCTGTTGTAATAGTTTATAAAACCATTAAGTTTATAAAAATTTCAAATTAGTAGCACAATTTTTAATATAAAATAATTACCTCTTAACGTGTGCTCGAAACCGTCAAATGAAGGCGGTAGTTGTTTCTTATTAAGATCGGGTCTTGCCCAAGTCTTAATCCACTCTGACCCCTGCTTCAAGTTATCTAGGGAGACTTTGAAATGAGGGTTTTCAAATGTTGACAGTGGGCATTTGTGGGGATTCGGATGAAACTTAGACCTGCTGTTCATCGAATCAAATATATCATTTATCTTTTTTAAAAATGTCGCTGTTTCTTGGGCCTCAGGTGGCAGCTGCTTGGTCTGCACAGCAGTCATAATAGCAGAGCTCACACTGTTACTCATGACCTGTGTGGCCAACTTCACTGACATTTTTTCAAAACAATTTGGATGAATATGTTTATCAGTTAGCTTTGTTGATCTAGCCTTAATTGATGATTTGTCTAGGTCATATAAAGCACTGATATGGCTCCACTTGGCTGTCCCTTCATCAAAAATTATAGGTGCCTTTATTAGGTTATTTCTAATGCACTTTATGACATGCGGAAAGTCGTACATTAGAAATATTTTCTTGTTGCTGACAGAAAAATGTGGTGTTTCCTTTGAAACCCCCAATAGCTTCACAGCTTTTCTGTTTGTTGAGCTTTGGTCGCAGACAACAGCCTTAATGTCCAACCTAGTTCTTAAGAGGGATGAAACACAGTTGGTTATTAATTTAACTATTGTGTTTGCTGTGACATTGTGGCCCACTATGTAATATGCCACAGGCATCTTCCACTTATGAAATAAGCCTCTAGCCATGAAAAGGAGGACTTTACTTCCAGGGACAGGTTTTCTACCCTCTTCTCCAAGATCCACCAAACCTAAAATGTAAAATTACAGTCTTATCAGCTTAAATTTAAATCACATTATAACGGAATAGGTTGACAAAGATTATAAAATTAGATGGGAATACACTATGTATATTTTTAGCGAATTTGCACTTTAGACAAAATTACATTATTACTTGGTAAATCATGTATATGTAGAATATAGATATTAACAATGTTTTTTTGTCAGAAGCTTCTTTCTAGTTCCATATATATTTCTATTTTATAGAACTTTTAACATGTGTTCATATAGGACACTGACATTATTTGTTTTTTAGGTGTCCGTAAACACGATATTTTTAAAAAGAATTGTCCAATCTTTAATAACATTTGGTATAAAGGTGTGAAACAACGTTTCTTCGGATGAATTCGAAAACCTGAAACATTGGATAATCTGAAGGGCAGGCCTAGTCTTATGAAGGTTTTGTACCATATAAAATTGGCTTTATATTTTTCTCTTCATAACTCTTCAAAACTGTTCAAAAATTTTTCTTATTATTGAAATATTAACTTTTCAGTTTTATAAGACAATAATTTAAGTACATTTCGATAGCAGACCGAGTAAGCAATATTGTAAGGTCTGATTTAATTGAATATTTCACCCACTAAAAATCACCCATTCTCAATCAAATTTAAACCATTGTAAAGGAATTATTTTAAACTTTAATTTTCGTATTTAAAATTTGTTTCTAAAACGTATAATTACATATGTAATCATCGTTTTAAAATTGTAGTTGTATAAACAGTTAACGGCAAGCAAGAAAACGAACAGAAATAGCGCATAACTTCGTTGATATAAGGGAATTCTGATTTAGTGTAGGAGGCTATTCGATTTTTCCATAAAATATAGTCATTCTACAGTCAGCTGAATCACCCAGGACTAGTTTGACCGTTAGAAAATACAATGTTTTAGAATAGGACATAATTTGAATCTCCCGTATAGGTTGCGTGCGCGCGAGTTTTTACGTTACTTGTTGCGTTTGCTGTAATTTCATGTACGGTAACAAATTGGAATATTTTTTTAATAATTAGGTTGCTTAAAAATTTCAATTATACAATTCAGTTCTATGAATTGTTTTCTACAATTTGATATAAATAAATATTTTTGTTTGTTTGTAATAACATTTTCAAATGTTATTTGTTGCAGGAACATAAAAACATGTGTTTTCTGAAAACAAATTTTGAATTTGATAATTACGTTTATAACATTCTATTTGGACTAGTAAGCCACGATGGCCGTGGTTGTTAAGGCTGAAAGCTTTATCAATCGTCATGGCAACCATAAAAACGTGTTTTCAGATTTTTTTTTTAAATTGATATTTCCTTTTATGCACTTCTATTTACAACTAAATTACAAAACTTTTGTAATTTAACATCAATAAATTTTTTAGTTGCTGATATGAATTTTCTGGACCTTTTTCTATAAAAGCAAAGGAACACTTTTTGATTGGAGTACAATTAATTACTATTTTTCACGATTTTTTTTAAATATGCTTGTAAGTGGGCAATACACCAAAAAATTTAATACTGCCGGTTAGAGGGTTAAAGTTGCCATTTTCATTTCATTTTTCTGTTTGCCACATACCAAAAAATTCTCTAAAACAATAGATTATCTACCAATAGACTTAGTGAACTATACCTTCCACCAAATCCCTTCTTGAGTCATATTCCAACCCGTGTTTCATGGTCATCTCGTCGAACATGAGAACGGTTGCCCTCTCCATCTCTGGCATGCAATCTACTTTATTTTTGAAAAAAATTAAGCAAATCCCCACATATTCCAGGTTGTAATTGAATTCCTCCAAGCCAACGGGCAATCGTTGAAGTACTTGGTAGGGCAAATTGTTCATCACGCATCTGATTATAAAGGGCTGGAGATTTGTACCTTAAAGAACACCATTTATAATTAGTAAAAACAGTAATTATACTTAAGTATTATCTATTAATATATTATAAGGATGAAATAGTTTTTATTTATTGTTGAAGATCAACTGCATAATTTATTATACAGTGGAACCTCAATAAATCGAATCCCACGGGGAACGGGGAAATTTCGAATTATCGTGTATTTCGAATAATAAAGGATCAATTTATCAAGGTTCATCCTCCCCAATTTTCGATTTATAGAGGTTTAATTCAGTGCAAGCAATAAATATCAGGAGAATTGATTTCCTTGTAAAATACGGGGTTTTGTACATTGTGCATTAATATTAATTACAGTATATTGTAATGGTTAATAATGCAATTATGAAATTTAATATGTACTTTAAAATAGAAGAAGTAGTTAATTTTAATTTCTAACTGCTTCTTTATTGAACTACTCTACTGCTCATAGCCATTTATTAGTAGACAGGTTGTAGAGTGGGAAATAAAGTAAACAAACAGGTGACTCATCGGCATTTCGGCAGTTTTTGCCTCTAGGCACACTAAACACTCCAAAACAAAGGAGACTTTGTATCTTCAATACTAGCACTTTCAAATTCTAGCCCAAGACCGAGATGGATCGCTACAGGAACAGAATAAAGGATTGGTATTTCCTGTCGAAATATGATGCAGTAAAATACAGTATCGATGTTTTGAATCATAGCAAATTTCATACAACTTCGATTAATTGAGGGTTTCTTGCCCTTACTTCGACTTTTAACTTTTTAACTAAATCGTTAGTTTGAAAATCTATTCTTTTAACTCTTAATCGTTAAAATATTGGTTAACGATTAAAACTAACGTCAGTTTAATTTAATATACGACATCGAATGTGTGCGAAAGAAAACAACGCCCGAAAATAATTTTCTCTAGTTGTTATGACATAACCGGAGTTAAAACGTTATTGATAAATATTAAAACAAAGGCATTTCTTAGCGACTCATAAAAAACGTAATCGCGGAAAACGTTCATTCTGAAAATGTCAACAATTTGTTTCCTATCTATAAAATTCAATTTTTTGTTACTTTTGCTGCGGTAAAAACCTTGATTCTATTTATAGACATTTGTAGGTAGCGGCAGGAAATATCATGTCCTGCCAAAGACGATGTTTGCAATGTATTTTTTTTAAACAAAAACTTAGGTTTTAATTTATTTTCGGTAAAATTCCCGAAATACACATGTTTTAAATTTTTTAAATTAAACAGCACATGCTAATACTAGGCAATCAAACAATTCTTAAATTTAAACATAGAATACATAAGAATACCTACCTATATGAAAGAGCTTGCTGTTTTTCTTTGTCAGTATATGGCTTAGTTGTTTGTCTGCAGTGGTTTAGCTGCATAGCAAAAAAGTTAGATACCTTTTCTGGCAAATAACTTTGTATCGCTTCCAGGAGATCAGCCTTGCTCAGTTTCCGGGGTTTATCTTTTAAGCGCCTAGCAGCTTGCTGGTACTTTTTCTTGAGCTTCATTTCATTTTTGAATTTATTATGCAGCCGTCTTTTAATCGGTGTAATTTTACCCGGAGTTTGGATGCGTCCTTTAACAGATTTAAACTTTTTGAAAAGGGGTGTCGTATTAGGACTCTCTTCTCCTGAAGGTTCCGTCGATCTAGCCGAGGTTGATGGGGTTGTGAACAGAGATCTACGGGACGTTGATGGCTTCATCGCGATCGCAGCGACCTGCGCTGAGTCGCGAGGTGTTTGTGCGGGGGTGTGGGGACTGTCAAGGGTTAACTTTGTCGGTACAGCGTCTGGATTTAATTTACTTTTTGTACAACTGGTAAAACTTTTATCTTGAAAGTGCAGTTCACACACAACTTTGCGGTTTAGCGTTGTAGGAGCTAGGGATGACAGGGTCTCATTTGAACAGTTGACAATCCATTGTTCACAAATTTCTGCTCTTTTAATGGGAAAAGAAAAAAAATGAAGGGACGGATTACGACCTTTCGTGTTGCTGCAGCCAGTAAAACAACATTTGTGCTGCCTTTTACCTTTATTTGAACTTTCCATTGTTCGAGGTATAGCCGAATCATATAATTACTGAATAATCTATATTATGATAAACTTATGAACTCAAAAAATATATACACTAATATTACGTACGCACTATTCTTTTGAAGGTCTATGGTCTACCGTACACACATACACATACTCACGCAAATTCTCACACTTAAACTCACACTAACTACTCCAAACAAAAACTTAAAAAACACACTATCACTATTATACGATACAATTAAAAACAAATCATGAAACTGATAAATTTTAGGTTAGGCATCTGCTGACAACGATCTCCTTACTAGAACTGGCGTGATATCTACGCACCCGCTAAAAGCTGCTAAAAGGTTGGGGTGAGGGAGGAAAATCACAAGCCTTATCAGTCAATACGTTGCAAACGTTGCTACTTCACTTGTTTAACAGTCTTAGTTAGGCTTACAGTTTGGATTATACAGAGTGATACAAAAGTCCGGCCACCCCTTAATAATTTTAAAAAAAAAATTACAGATCCCAACTGGACCATTTTTTACATAAACAAAATCGGAAATAGCCTATTTTTAAAAATTACCATTTTTTAAATATTCATATGTTTGTTAATTTTAAATTTTAAGGGCAGATATTTCGGAAAATTATTGTTTATTATATGTACTTGAAACAGGAGGAAGATTAAAATTTGTCGCGTTATTAGTTTTTGCACAATTAATTGCAGTGTAAATAATTTAGGCCAATATCTTTCATAATGCGCCCTATTAACCTGAGTGGCGCGATTTAAATTTACAAAACGGATTCTGCAGTGGAGAAGTGCTACGCAGATGATCCGCTAAACATACTTGAGGTTTATCTTTTTTTACTTATCTCACTTTTACTTATCTGAAGAATTTTGATTGGAAGTTAGTCAGAATAGATGTAAGAACAACGATGTTAAGGGTCTGCTCCAGTAAACGAGAAAGCAACCAGAAACGCAACCGCTTCTCACTGTATCACTATCTAAACAGTGCAATTTCTTGCAGCTGAACGCTTTGACATTGCCTCATTTCAAACAATTTTATAAGTCTATCTTTTGTAATTGAGTGTTGAAAAAAACCTGAATTTTCTTTATAAAATTTCGGATCCGGCTTTGCAAATTATTTTTCATTATTAATTTTTTATTGTGTTAGGAAAAAAATTCAAACTTTGTACTTACAAAATATCAATTACATAACAAATCAAAATCATTTAAAAAATGTCAATTGCAAGACGGATGCGTATTGTGACTTTGCTTAAAATGAGACCTTGCAAACAATTTTATGATAAAGAGTAAACGAAATAAATGGTTTGAAATTTAACATTGCTCTTATCTGATAAAAATCCAAGATGTTTAATTTTATCCAATACAGCAGACCCTTAATTTACCGCAATGTGCAGAAAAATAATGCAAAAATAGTAAACGTTGCAATGCCTTGTTTATATCCGCAAACATTTGTGAAGCTTCGTTCTGAGTGGGGAGTGGGGTTCGGAACCACTCGTTTACTTCCGCCGACCTTCGATGTTATTTGTCCACTGAAAAATATTATATTACGTTTAAACCGTTTTTATGTTTTATATGCCAAAAAGTGTAAAATTTACAACTTTGTTGTAAAAATAAATAACGTTAATTTTTGAAGTTATAGTTCTTTGCGCCCATTGTAATCGGGGTGGGGTGTCGATTGAGAAACCGCGTCACGCGTTAGGGGTAAAATACGGAAAGTGCCTTTTTATACCTTTCTTCGTATATTCGTATACTGTCCTATACTTCAAAACGTCGGATTGATTTGAAACTTAGCACGCTTATCAAGGACCGATGACAATGCAATATTAATTTTGTTGGGTGTAGTAAGTGAGCACTGATCATGGTCCCCTGAACACGTTTTCGGCAATCATTAAAAATTTTATATGCAAGGTGATTCACGACGATATGTAGAAACTTCGGGAGCTCATTCATTTTGTTGGGTGTAGTAAGTGAGCACTGATCATGGTCCCCAGACTAACTGTGACTAACCAAACGGCTGCAACGATAGTATTCATAAGCGTATGTAACAAAGAAGGAATTATCGACTTAGTTTTAAATTGTAGTCCCTTAAAATTTTGAATTTATACCTAGAATGTGTTTATTTTTCCAATAATTATAAAACAATATAGGCCTAAGTTAAACTTGAAAATATTTATTAGTCTTTGGAATAAATTGTGTTTAAATGTTCTTTAGAACAGATGAGGTACGATCCATATGGGACTAGACTATGTCAACGATGGTAATTTAAAAATTTTATTATCAACCCAAAAGCCCAAATATATATATTAATTATTAGTTCAGACCCCGAAAGAGGAGCGACTCGAAGGATCCTTGCCCTTGGTACATGTATTTGCCACAGGGGAAATGATTTTAAAATATTTTTCCTGCAAGGGTTGAAACAACCCCTAAAACAATACATATTGTTTCTCTGTTTGAAGTTATTGTTTGTTAATGATGGATGTTGAATTTTATTATATTATTCCCGAAACGTCGTGTTTGATTATTTAACACACAAATGATGGCAAATGTCCGAACATATTGTTTGTTATATACGGTATTTCAAAAACCTTACCACCTAGGAACTTGAAATTTGGTACACATATTGCTCATAGGCACTAGAGGCGCACTAAGAAAGCATTTTAAAATAATTGGCCTTTAAGGGTTGAAACAATCCTTAAAACAATAAATATTGTTTGTTATATATCTCAAAAACCTTACCTCCTAGAAACGTGAAATTGGGTATAAGTATTTGTCATAGGGGCAAGAGGCATAATAAGAAAGGATTTTAAAATATTTGGTGTGTAAGGATTGAAACAACCCCTAAAACAATAAATATTGTTTGTTATATATCTCAAAAACCCTATCTCCTAGGAACGTGAAATTTGGTACACATATTTTTCATAGGACCTAAAGGCAAACTAAAGTCTATGATTTTAAAATATTTGGTCTTTATGAGTTGAAACAACCAATAACAAAATAAGTATTGTATGTTATAATTTCCTTAAAGCTAGAAAACAAAAATGTTTTACGTTTATTTCTTACACGATAGATATAAAAAGTAAACCAGTTTTATATTTTGTAACGTTCTGCTAATAGGTGAAAATGCATTAGCAACCCCTAAAACTGTAAATATTAAGTGAATACCGCCTAGGAACGTGAAATTTGGTACACATATTGCTCAATAGGGGCTAGAGGCGAACTTAGAAAGTATTTTTAAATCTTTGGCCTTTAAGGGTTTAAACAACCCATAAAACAATAAACATTGTTTGTTATACTTTCCTTAAAGCAAGAAAGCTGAAATTTTATACATTTATTTCTTAGAAGATACATATAAAAAAAGCAGTTTTACCATTTTATCAAGTTCTGCTAAGGTGTGAACATTTAGTAACAACCCCTATAACTATAAATATTAATTTAATACCGTTAAGAAACGTGAAATATTTGGTTCACATATTGCTCATAGGCGCTATAGGCGCTCTAAAATAGGATTTTAAAATATTTGACCTTTAAGAGTTGAAACATGCCGTAAAACAATATATGTTGTTTGTTTACTTTCCTTAAAGCTGAAATTGTTTACATATATTTCTTACAAAACACATATGAATACATTATTCATACATTCCTTAAAACTAGAGAGCTGAAATTTTATGAAAAGTAAATGACTTTTACATTTTGTTAATTGCTGCTAGGTGTGAAAATGTGTTAACAACCCCTAAAATAATAATTATTAATATTCATGCATTCCTTAAAACTAGAGAGCTGAAATTTTGTACATTTATTTCTTACACGATACACATAAAAAGTAAACCAGTTGTACATTTCGTTACGTGCAGCTAAGGGTTGAAAATGTAATAACAAACCCTAAAAACAATTAATAATTTGTATTCTTTCCTTATAGCTAGAGAGCTGAAATTTAGAACTTATTAACTTTAAGAAAATATTTAAGATGTAACCTAATCAAAACTAACCCGATAATGCATTCGCAATTTAAAGACGCTGCAAATATGTGATTTAGCAGTCTGTAGATATAGCGGTTGAAAAAAAGACGCTCTTCACTCTGAATTTTTTATTTATTTAATTTATTTAGCACACATACCATGACGAAGACAATTTACGGGCAACCAGTGAACAATAAATACCAAAGTAATTGAATATAAATGTTATAATTCACTTTAATAATAGTAGATGAAAGAAAATGAGAGAATACTATGACAATTAATTATAAATCATGGTGATGCAACAAAAAAATTCCCCGTAGCGAAGCACGGGTATTCAGCTATTAGATAATAAAGAGATGCATAAATAGTACAGTTTTCATTCAAATTAAATATACAAAATTTCAAGAAATAAGTTCTTAAAGTTAAAAATTATGAAATCAAATAGAACCAAAAATACATAATTTATGAAGTTTAATGGAAAAATATCAAAAATAATGTGTAGAATGAATATACTGTATATATGTATGTTACTGTATGTGTAAAACCGAATCCAGTTTTGTAGGTTTTAGACGTAGCGTTTAGAAGAATAAAACCTCTACTTCAAAATATTTAATTAAGTGTAGACAACAACGCCATTTCTTTTTAGATTGCAAGAGAACCTATTGCTCAAAGTTTAAATCAGAAGTCGGCTTTGTGTAAAGAGTTGTTTTCTAATTACACAAAGTAACAATGGGTCAACATTAACATTAATTTCTATAATAAAATATTATTTATATGCCTATAGTTACAATATTCTTTTAATATTCCCGTTAACATTGTTTTATTGTAATTGTATGTAATTAATTTTAATCATTGTATTATCTTTCAATAATAATAACGTGAGTGGACAGTGGACATTGTAAGGAACAGGGCTGGTGATATACAAATATTAGTCAAGAGAAAAGTGCCAGCCGTTGAGAAAAAACGAAAAACCTATGCAGGAAGCTGCTAGCTTGGTTTGCCACATTACGGTAAAGTGACAGTGGTAGTGCGAGGGGAAGGGGAAGTTGTGTGACCTCCCTCGAAACTATCTCTCTCTCTCTTGCACAGTAATCAAAATAGGTCTCCTTTTAATATAGTTCGTGATTTCACCACGGAGCGCTGGCCTACTGCTACGCCTAAGACTTGCTTCAGTATACTGCCGATAGGTGCCCTTACTGTGCCGTTGTTTTTCCTGGCTTCATTTACTACTATTGCCTTAGGAAGTCTACTCATGGTAATATAGTCAATGGTTCCACTCACTAAATCGTCTTCAAAAATATCGTCCGGTACTTCCCCACCATCAACAGAAATAGCACTTTCATTGTCACTATAACTAGTATCATTATCATAAAGTATTTCTCTTATATCACTTGAACAAAGTTCATTACGATTCATTTTAGGTTACAAAAACAAAACAACAACACCAGTAACTTGTCAACGACCTGATGCGTAGTGTCTAGTCTAAAAGTGGCATGACCATCGGAATTCACTTACTTTACAGCCAGAAAAAGTAATAAACTAAAAGTCAAACATTATAAAATCGAAGGGGTCGTAAGGGTCTTCTGAATCGAACTGTGTGAATTTCATTGCTGTACGCATAAGCAATAATAATAACCAATAATGGTTGATTAGAAATCAATAGATTTCCAACAGCTGTTTAATGCGTCTTGAATTACGACTCTGCCACTGACAGAACAGCATATTAGTCGTAAATTGCGATGTTCACCACTTGTAGGGTTAACATCATATGGTATGAAACAAAACTTAATGTCTCCAAATATGTGTATTATTCCTAGAAGAAGTTAGGGTAGTCTTACTCTTTTAAGTCTTCATGAAAAACCCCGAAGAGCCTCTATTATGCCAAACAAAATATTGACACGTCCAGATATAGTGACCGAGACGGTTGGAAAAATAGCAATGAGGAGATAAAACATTGACATTTTCTACACTGTAATAGTGTGCTTTTTGCCTTATCAAAAAAGGAGACTTTGCGATAGGAACCATGAAATTTACTGTGACTAAAGTTTTGTGCTGGTGTGTGTTAGAGAGGAACTTTAATTAATTTCCTCTCCCTGTTGCATTTTTTGGAAACTGTGCGTGTTGGGAATTTGAGGAAGGCCTATTTCTAAAATTTGGACTTATGCGATGGCAAACTACTTGAGATCTAAAATGGCCTATAGGATTTCTCTGGTCTGTTTTTGATTTGATTCAGCAGATGACCTTTGCTGTTCTACAATCAAACTATTGTTCGCCTGTGCACACAGTTGATCTAGGTCATTGAAGTTTCTTGGTTTGTCAGCAAAAGTAAAACAATTTCTAACCTGTGGGTACAACCCATCTACTATTTCGGCTTCACCCATGTCAATGAGCAGGATTTGGACAGCCTCCCTTATATCGCCAACAAAATGGTACTAGGTTTACTTAAGTCCTTGTGGACGATAAAAAAGGTAGTACGTCTAGTTGTTCAAACGCTTTACTGCTTCTCAGTGGAAGTCACGGAAGGAAACATGTTTTAAAAGACAAGAATTTAATGGTCCATGTGTGTAAGGCAACACAACAGTCAGAATTTGAGACTTAAGTTCAGGGTACATTTTGCATAAATTTATTGACACGTCAATGAACTTCAATAGTCCATCTAAATCAAAACAATCCTTGTGAAGAAGGGATGACAAGAACTTTTCAGCTGGATGTTTTAATTTACTACAAAGAGGATTTGAAAATACAAATCTTTGATTACTTGTTATTTGAGAGGCTGAGTCAGAAAACACATCAGTAACTGAAACTACTTCAGAAGGCTTGCCCTCTGATTTTGAATCAGAGTTGGACAAAAGAAGGTGAATTTATCTGTAATTAAGACAATACCGAGCCTGGACCAGGTTTCAATTTTTTTTAAACTTCACTACAGCTTTAAAAAAGAAAAGAAGACATTTCTTCCTTAAGGGAAAGAAATGCTGTATTTAATTCTTCACATTGTGATTTTGTTAAGGTCTGTTCAATTAAAGCAATACGTTTTCAAAGACTTGAGATCTGTTGCTAATTTGTACCACCTTTTCTGATTTGGGTTGATCTAGAGTATTGATGTAATCATTTAAGACACAAAGTGAAATTTTAGCTCTTTATGTCTCCTCTAGCAAAGATTCTATTGGAAAATTACTTAAGTCTGGTTCTACCTTTTGTTGCAGTAAAGTTCTTAGGCTTGACCTCATTTTCTCCCCTCATCTTTCCATCCCTGACTACTACTTCAAAAGTGGCTCTGTCTTCTTTAAAATATCTACTAATTTAAATAAATCAACCATTATGCAAATTCTTACAACAAATTGAAAAACGGAAGTATTCAAAATTACGAACGATTATATAAAGAAATTGAGTAGCCATAAGAAAGAAATTTTGATAAATTTGTTTTGTATTTGTATGGTTTTTTGTTTAGTGTTGTAGTTAGCCCTTTATAAATTTCATGTAATTGTAGTGGGTCAGATTGTATCTTTAAATTCAAGCCATTGAATAAATTCAGTGTAAAATACAGGAATTGAAGAAATAATTTTGTGTTTGGGTCATTTAATTTCTGTAGGATAGTTTCAAAGGCAAGCATTCATTCAGTCAACACGGCATTAGTAAAGTACAAAGTTAGGGCTTCATATTGCTCCAAAAGTCTAACGTCATCTGTGTGCCGAGAAAGCCAGCGTGTTTGACAAGGCTGTAATATTTTGTGAGGTTTTACATTAATGAAATGTTGTAAAACTTTTAACACAACAACACATTTCGGACTTGACTAGAAATAATTATATGCATTTCTTACTAGATCTTCAATTTCTCTTGGAAGTTTTAAGTATGCATTCGAGGCACACAATGCAAAGGAATGGAAAATGCATTTGATAATAAAAAGATTTGGTATGTATTTTTTAAATAGTGTAGATAATGAATGGTGAACTCCCATCATTACATTCACACCATCTGCTGCAAATTTTAGCATGTTTATCTTATAAGGGATGCCGTGATCATTGAAAATTTAATCCATATAAAGCAACACTAGTAGCATCTGTCAAAGGAATTAGCCCAAGGGATGCATCATTGTTTAATACATGGACTACCATACATAAATGTTAGATGCAACCTTTGTCAGTAGACTTGTCTACAATAAGAGACAATTTGTATATTTTCAATGATTCAGAGAGTTGATTTACTTTCTTTCCTGGTCATGGTATTTATAATCAATTTCGTGACGATCAATGTTTCAACATTCCGTACAGTTCTTAATAAATTATATAAATGCTCGATTACTCTTATTGGAAAATCATGTTCACAAATGAAGCTGGCAAGAGGTATTTCACATTATTTTACAGTATTAACCAGTTTTGTTTTTCCATTTACTGAAGTTATCTCTGTTAAATTACGTTGATTCGCAAAAGTGTTACAATTTTGAATATGTTTTTTGACTATAGAATCTTTTTTTAAATCACATACCTGATTTCAAGCTTAAATGTTCAAGGCAAAACAATACGCAAAGAAAGCACCTCTCAGTTTTTTTAACCACCCATGTAAAAGAAGATCTTTCTCCCATTCACTATTG
Source organism: Philaenus spumarius (assembly GCA_018207615.1). Taxonomy (NCBI): domain Eukaryota; kingdom Metazoa; phylum Arthropoda; class Insecta; order Hemiptera; family Aphrophoridae; genus Philaenus; species Philaenus spumarius. The sequence goes on along the minus strand of JAGFPH010007579.1, from coordinate 46,450 downwards.
TACTTTGTATAGTTTTTCACCTTTTGCAACTTTTACCCCGGTGTCTGAATCACTACTTCTATCCGTTATAAAAATATTCGAGAAAAATCACTTACTCTTACAATTTGTATAGTAAATTTTAAACAACTGGGATCCAATACTAGCTTTTGGTTTGGCTACAGAGTTTGAAGTGGCTGACGGTGTAGGAGATTGCAACATTTGTTGTACAGGAATACTTGATTCTTATCTTCTAAAGATATCATTTTGTAAATTCGAAACAAGTGTTAATGTATCAAGCTTTGTACACTGTTGAAGTTCAATTGGGATTTTTCTGACGGTCTTGCAAATACGTTGAAAAAACAAGCTGAGGTCATCATCCTTAGACATAAACTCTTTCACAATTAAGTCTCTTTCCTTAAACGTTTTTTCATTAGCCTTACAAATGTTTTCCCTGTAATTAGTATTTTTATTCTGTACAGTTGTTTTTTTAATTCTTAATTACAGAAGGTTAACCAACTTGTTCTGGTGAAGCGGCCTGTTGGCGTCTCTTTTGGTGAGGGGTAGATATGTCCGAAAAACGTTACGTATACGTAATGGAATAGACTAGTTTGATACCTACCCATTTGTTTTATTTTTTTCCTAATAACAACAACACAAATTTTCTCAATGTAAGAACTATAGTAATTTGGATTGTTTAGTAGGCCTTTTGCTAATGTATGTAGAAATTTGTTGTTTTTGTCAAAGCGAGTCGACACATTCTACGGAATTCTTTAATATCTACGTCAACTAATTCGTTTCCTAAATTTAGTCCATGTAAAACAACTGATGTCATATAATATATGACCCTGCAGTTATACCTATCTTTTGTTTGGGATATTTAATACTATCTGAACAATCTTCCCACCCTTCTACATCGATATTTGAACTATTTATTTTATTGATGCGAATAAAGAAGTTAAGAATCAGATTTAAAGCGTTACTAAATTGAAAAGTAGTTTTACTGAGATAATCAAAGTGATACAGCCATTTATCTTAAATGTCTGTGATGACCAAACACCATTGCAAAGTGCCAGAACTGCCTACATTGTAAGGGAATAGAATACATTTTTTGTCCGAATCATATCAGCTGTTATCTTGTCTACTTCCTGACCCCTCATAATTAACATGCCTTCCGAAGTGCTGATATAATGGAATGTATAACCAGAATATTTTTAAATCTTACTTGCTATTGCATTTAACATAATGCCTGTTACAAAACCTTTACCTCTAATAGACTGATAATCCTCGTCAATTAACTAGCATTTATCCAAGTCAGAAAAAAATATAAACAAGTTATTAAAAATGTTTCTATTCATATCTACTTTGCACACTGCATTATGGATATTACAATTCTCTCGCGTCCGTTGCTGTTGGTGCCAGGTCTGAAGTTGTGTTATCATCTTTTGATGTGGCTTTTTTGAAATAATGAGGAATTGGTGTTGTGAAATAACTCTTAGATTTACTACTTTTTTTAACCCAACGTTCTACAGTATTCGGGTTGTCAAAATCTCCAAGTCCCTTCCACAAATCTGAAACTTTTTCGTTTCCTTTAAGTTTTTTTTTTCTTAATTATGAATAATGTTGAAATTATTTTTTTTATCTGGGGTAGTTTTCCTTAAAGATTTGTAACCCTTTAGTCTTCTGTGCCTATTTATACCCAACTTGTTAGGGATTTGAAAAATTATTGTTTTACAAATATTTTTAATTCTGCCAGAAAGTTTTTCCACAAATCGACCTACTTTGTTGTGATAATACCTATCTATTACGCTCAATATAATGTCTTTAAACCAATTTTCAACATTGGCTTTGCTGAATCTAATGGGAAGCGTCATGCCTGCGCATGAATGTTTAGTAATCAGAATTATCATCAGAATCATGACTTTCTGTCTGCGACAAATTTCCGTCAATTTCAGTTTCTATTGCTTTCCCCAATGCCTAAAACGGGCCAGTATTGTAAATGGAAAAATTTCCTTTTGCATGGTCCTTTTTCCAATTTTAGAAAAACTACGATTACTTTTACTATACCAGCGTTTAATTTTGCTATTGCATTTGTCTCGTTGCTTTTTAAAATTAGAATGATAAGATTTACTTTGGTCGAAAATACTGTAAAAGATGTACAATTAATCAAAACACCAATAGCAGGCTTGATAAATTTCCTAAAATATTTCTCTAATTTTAATTATTTTTATGTCACCTGCCTCCATATGCATGATATAGTTGCAACACAAGTATGCTGTCACTATGTCCTTGAGATTGGTCTTGCCTTTACAATATCTATACATTAGTCTCAGATACTTCACAATGTTATGTGTCATGCTGACACAAAGCGGTGTCATGCTGACAGCTGATAAATTTCTTTAGAGGCATAAAGACGCCTTCCGATACCTGCACACATCCTTCATAATAATGTACAGTTATGTTGTCACTAAACAAAGGTCTGACAACAGACCCAGTGCTGTCAATTAGGAGCGTCTGTTTCCCTTTTCTACCCATAACTGAAAGTAGTGCTTTTATCTGTTTTACACTAAAGAAATATACAAATAGGGGGAAAACAAAACACTAGATGTAAATCTCATCTTCATCTTTTAGATAGTCTTCTCTCAACCTACATAACAAATTGAAACCATTCTCGGCATATCTGTCTGTTAATTGTAAATCTTCGGACCTTGGCTGTTGAAATACTCGCTGTGACTTTATCTCTAATAAATTCCCGGTAAGATTACTCTTTTTGTCTGCCTTCTCTACTTTGTTGTACCAACATGTAAGTGGTGTTTCTTTAAGTAAATCATCCTTAGCTTTTTTCCTACTAAGTCCACTCAATTGAGTAGTCCGCTGACGCCCTCTAACATTGGTAATGCTTGAAACTCTATAATAAGTTATTGAACAATTAGCTTTGTTAATTCCCCAATTGTTTTTTGGCCTGTGAAGTGGATAACACATATTTTAAAAAACTTTCCCCGCTAACTTGCTTAAAATGGTCCTAAAATTTTCAAAGTCTATTTCCCCTTTATCATTTAAAAAAAATTTCCAATCATCACGAAGCAAAAATATACGAAAAGCATCTAAATCTGTCCACAAATGTTTTTTTCTGACTGTTTTACTGATTTTTTACATTGAATTTCATCTAACTGGTCCGAGCAATTTGTATCACTTTTATTAATTTCTATCTGTTGATCAAGGACCGCATTATTGTCTGAAGGTTAATATGTCGTTCAGTCTGTCCCTATTCATATTTGAAAAAATATTGGCAACATGAAGTGAAAGAGAGATGTCATCATTGCATGTAAAAGAAGTATGTATGGGCTGCTAGTATTGTATATGAATATTATTGAAAGGTAACGGCTCAACGACATCATTTTCTAAGTCTACTGTTGCATGCACATGCTCATCTACTTTAGGCGATAATTGAATTTCCGGTGACAAACTTTGATCAGATAAGGATTGTTTATCCGATTCGGGCAGCTCGAGTTCGATTATATTCTCTACATTAATTGGGATTTCATTAATAATTAAAAGATCATCTAATTTTTTTAATTTCCTCCATTTAGAGCCGATTAGACCTCGATTCTTTTTACTAACTTCGATATTCAGCTCAAAGCACAGTTTTGAAAAATATGGTTCCCTTGTATTTCTTAAGGAAGGCGTATATTTTTCAAACACAGTACACACTGCAGCAAATATTTCTGAGAATTTTAATTCAATACCCTTTCTTGGAATGTCTACTTTAGATGCACCTGTTAATTTACGGAAAATGTCCTGGACATGATTTGCATTTCGATTCCATCTCAGGTATAACTTTGTGATAAAAGCATGGTCTGACATCCGGTACCAAAGAAGTTTATGGCTGAATTATAAAAGAAGGAACCATGATCTATAGAACTTTGCGAACAAGTCTAATATCTTTGACATTTTGAGCCAAAAACGTTGCTAGTTGTAGAGCACTTACTTGTTTAAAATATATCAAAAATATTTAAATAATTGTCCTAATTAAAGACAGAAAGTTTTGATGTATTCGCCACACCTATTTTTTATTATTAAAGAAATTTTTAGGTTAACCTATCTTCTTAAAGATTAGGATTTATCTTCTTAAAGAAAATTAGCCTAGTTTAAGTTCAAGAATTTTAACAATTTGTCATTAATTAGACAACATAAGATATAGAATTTTACAAAGTGGTATTACATCAAGGAAAGATTGTATATATAAACTGTTTATCAATTGTTTTTCTATAAAGCACTATTTCTTCACAGTTGTAGCTGTTGCTAAGATGAAGTTGGTGTGATATACTTGCACCATAAAGTATCTGGAGTACAAGGTATCGCCATATTGGAGAAACAAATTGCCGTTTCATAGAATGTTTTTAACGTGATTTATATTTTGATTATGTATAATGCTTTCACTACAAAGTTTATTTACAACACTAGCCATTTGGCACTAATGGCTAGGTTGGCTAGGTTTTTTTAAAACTTTATTGAAAGTGAAGGTATGCCATTGGTCTAGCCTTTTAAGGGTTATTGGATTAAGGTTAGCTATACAATGTCATGCTGTATCCCTGCATAGCTAAGTAACTGATTTCGTCTAGATGCCAGGGGCTTACGGTGTGTATTAATTAATATGGAAAGGTTGAGTTATTTACAAAACAAAGAAGCGCTTGCCTTTGAATATCACAATAGTTAAAAGTATTTTATTTGTGGAAAAGACATTACAACTAGGGTAAGGCGGCAAAAAATGTGTTCTTTGAACCTGAGATTTTTTTAAATTCATTTGTAATAATATTGTATTATCAATTAATTAACCATTTGTAATTCCATTCCACAGCATATCTCTGTTTATTTCATAATCAACGTTAAACTGATATTAATTAGAACATAAACTTTTTTAAAGTTTAACATTATAAAAAATGTCTGTTTGGATAGGGAAAATACCAAATGTTACTAAATTATCTTTCTAAAATTTTCAATAACATCTTTCTTGTTTAACATCATATTGTATGAAACAAAACTTAATGTGTCCATGTATGTGTATTACTCCAAGAAGAAGTTAGGGACTATCTTAGTCTTTTAAGTCTTTATGAAAGATCCCGAAGAGCCTTTATTATGCTGAACATAAGATTGACACGTCCAGATATAGTGACCGAGACGGCTGGCAAAATAGCAATGAGGAGACAAAACATTGAACTTACTAGTAGTTTTATTGAAATAAAATTTTCTACACTGTAATGGTGTGATTTTTGCCTTATCAAAAAAGGAGGTTTTGCAATAGGATCTATGAAATTTACTGTGACTAAAGTTTTGTGCAGGTGTTGTGTGTTAAAAAGGAACTTTAAATAATTTCCTCTCCCTGTTGCATTTTTTGGAAACTGTGCGTGTTGGGAATTTGAGGAGGGCATATTTCTAAAATTTGGACTTATGCGATGACAAACTACTTGAGATCTAAAATGGCCTATAGGATTTCTCTGGTCTGTTTTTGATTTGATTCAGCAGATGACCTTTGCTGTTCTACAATCAAACTATTGTTCGCCTGTGCACACAGTTGATCTAGGTTATTGAAGTTTCTTGGTTTGTCAGCAAAAGTAAAACAATTTCTAACCTGTGGGTACAACCCATCTACTATTTCGGCTTCACCCATGTCAATGAGCAGGATTTGGACAACCTCCCTTATATCGCTAACAAAATGGTGCTAGGTTTCCTTAAGTCCTTGTCGACGATAAAAAAGGTAGTACGTCAAGTTGTTCAAACGCTTTACTGCTTCTCAGTGGAAGTCACAAAAGGAAACATGTTTTAAAAGACAAGAATTTAATGGTCCATGTGCGTAAGGCAACACAACAGTCAGAATTTGAGACTTAAGTTCAGGGTACATTTTGCATAAATTTATTGACACGTCAATGAACTTCAATAGTCCATCTAAATCAAAACAGTCCTTGTGAGGAAGGGATGACAAGATTTTTTCAGCTGGATGTTTTGATTTACCATAGAGGATTTGAAAATACAAATCTTTGATTACTCGTTATTTGACAGGCTGAGTCAGAAATCATACCAGTAACCGGAACTACTTCAGAAGGCTTGCCCTCTGATTTTGAATCAGAGAGTTGGACAAAAGAAGGTGAATTTATTTGTAATTAAGGTAACCTGGACGTCCCTATCCCAGCTATGTTAAATTATCTTACTTCAGGTACACTTAAGTTCCTCAATTATTGCTCAATCAATTTGAAACTTTTACAGGCTTATGAAATAGGTTTGAGGAGTATGTGTAACCTCTTTTTTTTTAATACTCTTTATTTTGATTTTTTAATAACAAATCAATAAACATAGGCTACTCTTACCCCCACCTACCCTATGGGTTGCACGCCAGTATTGTTCAAGGTGCTCATAACATAACTTGTGAACCCCTGCATTGCAACCAGGACACCAATATGAGGACCTTCCATTTTTCGGCCCACAAACGGTACATACGCTAATTTTGGTACCTAGCATTTTTTCAAAATGGTGCTGAGGACCTCACTAGCTCACTACCTTCATCATCAACATGGGGAGAAGGAACAGGGGGAGTACAAGGGGCAGTTTGAAGTGTACTGAGAGACTTTATTACTTCTATTATAAATTTTATCCTAGTCATTGGCTTCTCAGGTTTAGTTTGTTCTGAATAAACTATGTATGCGTTGAGCAAACTCATATCTAATAAATTGAAGAAAATCTTCTTCCAATATCTACGGGTGGGTCTTGTACAAGATACATTAAAAATTGACTTATCTTTGCAGTCACTCCTCCCATCTTCTGATTATATGTGTGGATTACAAGGGGCTTCATTGCCTGGGCACCACTTTTGCTACGAACCACTAGATCTTCGGCATGGCAAGCAGTTGTTAGCATGTACACCGGCTTACGACTTCGTTTCTGCTTATATCCTATGAAAAGGGTTTTTCCCCTAAAATAAACTGATTGTTGAGGATTTAGTTTGGTGTTGAGGACAGTCTTTGATAGCTCCTTACTCCTTTTGTTTATTGTCCCAGTTAGGAATGTTTTTTCCTTCAGTAATCTCTTGGCAAGCGGCACCTTAGTGTAGAAATTGTCCATGAAGACATGATACCCTTTCCCCAAACAATTAGAATTTCTTAGTAGATTGTAAACAACTTTTTGAGTAAAAGGGACTTCCTCTCCTTCTAAGTAATCTTTCCCAGAGTAGGATGTATGTAGAACATAATTTGTTTTGGAATCTACAACCTCAAATTTCTTTATTCCGTATCTGGCATGGCGTTTATTGGGCATATAAACTATAAAGGTACTCCTGTTCTTCATCCCTATCATACTCTCATCGATGCTTAGATCTTGATAAGGTCTTGGCGAGTAAAAGCTGCATTAGCTGTGTCCAAAAAAGGGTTAACCTTTACCCAGGGGTCATAGCCAGGTTGGCCCCTAGGAGGTGAGTTGCTTGATGACAGATGCAGCATAACATGTATAGCCTGAAATCTATTTGTACTCATAGTTTGACTGTACCAGGGAATATTTTGGCTAGGTTCTGTGTCCCAATAATCAGAAATATTTTTTCTCCTAGTCAACCCCATGTTCAATACTATGGCCAGAAACTTTTTCATTTCATGTATAGTAACATTCTTCCATTTTTTCAATCTCCATTTATTTGATAAACCCACATTAGCGTTTATTTGTTCTGAAATTAATTTATTTGCATATATGCATTTGTCTCTCTTGTCACAATTTGTACAAGAGCAGGAGTAAAAAAAAAGATGAAAATAATCAATTGGTTTATTGGTTATAGGGCATTCTCTTTGGCCAGGGTTGCGAACTTTGAAATGTTGCGCCCCGCACGGGGGGTGCAGACTAGCTGCACCTACTAAGAGGGGTTTGGCGTCCCCCGCGGTACCCGAGTCTAACAACGCCCAACACATTCAACACTTACAAAACATCCACCCAATCACACAAACACACACATTAAACAATACAACATTCCAACTCTCACCTTCTTTTAGGAATTTTGACTGTGCAGAGCCATTGCGCGTTGGGAGTGCTAAACCTGCCAGAGTCTTGACAACCTCTGGTTTGGTAAGGCTGATGTGAGCTTGCTCTGCCGAGACGTATGCGTGGTTTCTGTTCTGGGGCCAGCCACTTCGGTTCTTGGTCAGGAAGTGTTCGCGGTGTTGAAGAAAGTCGGATTCTTCCTCACAGTAGTTTCGGGTTCCAGACTGATGTCCATCCAGACTGGCAAAAGAGTGCTCGGGATCCTCACGGAACTGGGGGTTCGGAAGTGATCGCAATGTGATCTGATGGGCAAGCCCTTACCGAGTTCGCCCGATTCCGCCTAACACGATGCGCTGGACAAACACACCCATGGTTAACCAAACCGTCAAAAAAGATTTAGGAACAAAGAGACCTCATTCAGATTCGTCTGATGGATCTATAAATAAAGAACTGTTTAAAAAGACAAAGGAGAGGGCTGCTCAACCATCTGAGTTGCCAGCTCCCAAATTTTTAGTTTTTTCAAATGCGGAAAAGGATACAGATCTATCAAAGGTATCTCCCTTTGTAATCAATAAAGCAATTACTGGAACAGCGGGCCCTGTTCTTTCCATTAGGAAATTACAGAATGGCACCATTTTAGTGGAAACTAACAGCGAGAAACAAAGTTTGTCGCTGTTAAAGATGACTTCCTTCTATGACAAAGTCAAGGTATCTGTGGAACCTCATAGATCCTTGAATTATTCAAAAGGTGTCATTACCTGTAGAGATTTGATCCCCACTAGTTTGGAGGAAATAAAGAGCGAACTAGCTAGCCAGTCAGTTCTTGAAGTCACTCGCATAATGCGCAATGAAAATGGAGAGAAAAAAGCCACTGCTTCTTTGATTCTAACCTTTGGCACACCCACATTGCCAGAGTATATCTATGCAGGTTTTTACCGTCTTTCTGTTAGAGCTTACGTCCCAAACCCTCGACGTTGTTTTAAGTGTCAAGCGTTTGGACACGTGAGTTCTACTTGCACAAAGCAAGAAACGTGCGGTCAATGCGGTAAAAAAGGTCATAATAGTGAGGGCTGCAATGATGACGCCAAGTGTCCCAACTGTGGCGGCGATCATCCTGCACGGTCCTTTAACTGTGAAAAGTTTAAAGAAGAAAAAGCAGTTCTTACCATTATGGCTAAGGATAAAATATCTTTTAATGCCGCAAAAAAAATATATAAAACCTCTAGGCCTGCTCTAGAAGGCAAATCATTTGCTGCAGTGGTTTCAAACAAAAGCAACACTCCATGCGCAAATTGTGGAGAATTGACTAAGACAGTCAAAATCTTAACTGATCAAGTTGCTCAGCTAGTCACTCTATTCTCAAAAGTGTCTCCTTCCGCTCCCGCTTCTGTTTTAGTTGATTCTAATTCCGTTCTTCCGTCCTCTAGTTTTTCGGTATCACAAGCAGAAATAGAACCATCTATCCCTGCTCTTGATCTGAGAACTGGAACTCGGGAAAAAACTATATTAAAAAAGAAAATTACCCCAATAACTGGGGTAAAACAATTTCTAAAAAAATCCTATACTTGCCCATCTGTAGTAACAGGCAGAAGTTCTGGACCCGTTCCAGGAAAGAAACCTGTTGCTATAAAAAGTAAAAATATAAAAAACACAAAAAGTAGTAAAAAAGAAAATGAAAAAGGAGGTTCCCCTACAAATCCTCCTAAAAGCCCTTCTAAAATCCCTGATCCTTGCCCTTCTCCACCCTCAACATCTTCCAAGACGTGTGAGGGAAATATGGAAGTGGACAAGGAAACACAACCTAAAAACCATCCTGTCAATACAGGACAGGAAAAGGTTGAAAAGGGACCATGTCCCTTCTAATATTTATTTATTTAAATTAGTATATTATTATATTTCTCTGAGTATATAATATGCACTGTTGAAATATATTATCATTAATTATCTATGTCCACGATCCCAAATATGAATGTGGTTCAGTGGAATTTAAACGGTGTTAGGAGTCACATGGAAGATCTGAAAGTTCTTGTGCGAGACTCGTCGCCTCTATTCGTTTGTCTCCAGGAGACACATCTTCATAATACCCATTCTTTATACTTAAGAGGGTATTCTGTCTTCAGGTCGGATTTTGTTACAGAGGACCATACTTGCTCACAACTCTGTGGATGGTGTTCCCGTAAATCTGGATACACCATTACAAGCAGTAGCAATTCGAGTCACTGTTCCCATAAAAATAACGATATGCAGCCTATACCTGCCACCAAGCTATACCGTCCAATCAAACGACTTGATGGATTTAATATATCAATTACCTGCTCCGATTCTTTTGCTCGGCGATTTCAATGCACATCACTATTCGTGGGGATCCTCAACCTGCAACCCAAGGGGTATCCGCATAGAGAGGATACGATCCGATTTAGATTTATTTTTACTTAATGATGGATCGTTAACACACTTAGCAGCTTCGACAGGAGGTTGGACGGTCGTAGACTTGTCATTTTGTAGTCCTTCGATAGCTACAAGATTTGAGTGGACAGTGATGTCAGATTTGTATGGCAGCGACCATGCCCCTATAAAAATTTCTTTCAACGACTCCTCTTTTCTGAACAACCGAACACCTCGATGGATAATAAATAAAGCCTTATGGAATGATTTTACAAATCAATTCGCATTGCCAGAAAATAATCAACACAATTCTATAAATGAAACAGTTGATATGTTTACAGATTCCATTATTTTAGCAGCAGAACACAACATACCAAAAACTTCAACACGACCAAAACGTCCACCAGTTCCTTGGTGGAATGACAAATGTAAAGAAGCTCTGCGTTTACGAAGAAAAGCATTAAGAACTTTTAATCGGATACCGACAGGAGAAAATCTAGAAAATTATAAAATCTTGCGTGCCAAAGCTCGCAGAGTATTCAGGCAGAGCAGGAGAGATTCTTGGACCCATTATATCAATACAATAACCAGAACGACTCCCACATCAACAGTTTGGAAGAAGCTACGTTCTGTGTGTGGCCATGTTCCCTCTGCTCCTTTGATGGGACTGATGCAGCAGGATGGGATATTGACTACAGACAGCCATAAAATTGTAAGCATTTTGGGCTCATCCTTTTCTAGGTTCTCTTCAACTGCCGTGTATTATGATGCTTTTCGCACTTATAAAGCTGCTCAAGAGGCCATGCCATTCACTATCGGCATATCACAGGATTCTCCGTTGAATGACCCATTTACAATGGATGAATTGGAATCTGCTTTATTGTCGGCTTCGGATTCAGCTCCTGGACCCGATGGTATCGTATATTCTATGATTAAACACCTTCCAGAGTCGGGTAGAACAGCTCTTCTCCAAATATACAATCGTATATGGGATGAGCATATCTTTCCTGATTCTTGGTTGGAGGCCATAGTAATTCCTTTATTAAAACCAGGGAAAGACAAAACTGATCCAAGTAGCTATCGTCCTATCTCTCTCACCAGCGTTCTATGTAAACTGGTGGAGAAGATGGTCAATCGGCGACTTGTATGGTACCTTGAAAGTAACCAACTGATCTGTAAAGAACAGTGTGGTTTCCGACAGGGAAGATCATCTATCGATCAGCTGGTTTTGTTAGAGTCGGCCATTCAAAATGCCTTTCTTCTTCGTCAGACACTTGTTGCAGTGTTTTTCGATCTGGAAAAGGCATATGATACGGCTTGGAGAAGAGGAATTCTAAACGTATTACAATCTTGGGGTATTCATGGGAGAATCCTAGCATTTATTAAACATTTTCTGTCTAATCGATATTTTAGGGTGCGTCTTGGATCCACCTTATCAGATCGATTTTATTTAGAGAATGGTGTCCCTCAAGGCAGCGTACTTAGCGTCACATTATTTGCAGTTGCTATTAATAGCATCACTGCTAATGTCCGATTACCTGTCCACTGTTCTCTTTTTGTTGATGATTTTGCCATTTACGTTGCAACCAGAAACACAGCAACCGCAGAAAGAACATTGCAATTAACGATCAACAAATTACAAACATGGTCAAATCAGACAGGATTTAAGTTTTCCGCTGCTAAAACTAGATGCATCGCTTTTACTCGTCGCAGACAACATTTTAGTCCCATTTTATACCTAAACGGAACTCAACTTCACTACGATAACACTGTCACATTTCTGGGTCTTATATTCGATTATAGACTCTCTTGGAACTCGCATGTGACAAATTTAAAATCACGCTGCATCAAGATCTTGGATATGTTACGGGTTTTAAGCGGTTCTCATTGGGGAGCCGATAGAACCTGCATGCTACGTTTTTACCGAGCTCTTATTCGATCACGAATTGACTATGGGTCCATAGTCTATTCGTCAGCTAGGTTATCGGTTCTTAAAAAGATCGATTCCGTTCATAACACTGCTCTCCGTCTAGCATCCGGAGCTTTTCGTTCTAGTCCCATTAGTAGTCTGCTTGTTGAAACGGGTGAGCCATCGCTCACGCGAAGAAGACAACAGCTACAATTATCATATATGTGTAATATGCGCTCCAAACCTTTACACCCTTCATATGATATTAT
>JAGFPH010007579.1:20270-33798 GCA_018207615.1 Philaenus spumarius | reverse complement strand
ATGTGTAATATGCGCTCCAAACCTTTACACCCTTCATATGATATTATTTTTAACAATCCGTTATTTGCACGGTACGAATTTCGCAAACTATCTACTGCTCCCTATGGGATCAGAGCTATCCGTATCCTCAACAATCTTGGTGTAACACTACCTCCTATATATGAAAATATACCATGTTTTGTCGCTCCATGGGCAATTAGACAACCTCATATTGATCTTTCACTGTCTAGATATCCAAAACAAACTACACCCGATGTTGTTTACTGTCAGGAATTCATATCCATATGTAAACTCTACCCATCAAGTCATATTATATTCACTGATGGTTCTAAACTGGACAATGGAGTCGGATGCACATTTGTTCTGTCAGGAAACAGCTTCACTTATGGGTTACCATCTTCCTCTTCTGTATACACAGCAGAACTTTTTGCAATACTCAAGGCACTCAATATTGTACTAGCAACACCGGTGCACCTTCTTATATGTTCAGACTCAAGAAGTGCACTTGAGTCCATTCAAGATATGTACTCTCCTAACCCTTTGGTCAAAGATATTCTGTGCTCCATACACAGACTTTGGCTACGGGGCGTGGGAGTGTCGTTTTGCTGGGTTCCGGGTCACGCCGGTATACAAGGAAACACTAAAGCAGACCTAGCTGCTAAGAAAGCCACTTCCTTACAGCCTAGTGTGAGTAGAGTAATGTCGTCCGACTTTATGTCCTCTTTAAAACAAACCCTGTTTAGACAGTGGGAAGAAGAGTGGGTAGCAGTACAAGGAAATAAACTCCGCCAAATTAAAGATACCGTTCGGCCATGGATATCGTCAAACCGCCCAAGCCGTCGAGAGGAAGTGGTGGTTTCTCGCCTACGCATTGGCCATTCTGGGTTAACCCACGGGTTTCTGATGCGTCGGGGGGATCCGCCGCTTTGCCCTTACTGCTTAAATCTCCTTTCAATTAAGCATCTACTTTTAGACTGTGAAAAGCTGAAATATGTTCGGAAGAGGTTTTGCCTACCAAATTGCATCCAGAGGATGCTGGGTGATGACTCCCAAACCATTAATATGGTGTTAGCATTCCTCCATCGGTTGAATGTAATGGAAAAAATATGAAAATAATATACATTTAGTTACGAAACTTAAATACCATGTTTAGATTTATTATTTGTTATTTTAATTAGAGATTTATTCATTGTTATGTAACAGGGCCCTTTACAGCCCTGTGACAAGTTGTTATTATGTAACTATTGTTGTTATCGTTGTTATTGTATCGTGTAGTGTCTGTAGTGTGTGTAAATAAAAGTTTAATTTTATACCAGTGTGTGTGATAGTATGAGCATTATACAAATGCTCTTAGTTATCCAGGCGATGATAACCATCTAGGTTTTTCGCCTTTAAAAACCAAAAAAAAAAAAAAAAAAAAAAATTGAAATGTTGCGTAATATCTTTTGGCGTTTCAGGAGGGTAAACTCTTACCCATACTGGCTTTGGGTTTGGAACAGTTGGCCTAGGATTGGTACTAAATGACGTGGTAGAAGTGATTATAGGATTATTACTATTACTTGCAGTAACTGTTGTTGAGTGACTTGAAGAAAAAGTAGTAACAACATTATCTGTAGGCCTCGTAAAGGGTAAATCTAGCGTCAGAGGCAGAGTAACATAACCTAGGCCTACATCGTTGTTATAATCAGAATCTGACTAAAAGTCATCAATTGGGGGTATAACAGAATTGGTATCAGGCTCAGAATCATCTGAATCTATGTCGGCTTGATTAGGGATATACTCCTCACTACCAGAAAAGAAATCGAATAGGCCTAATCCAGCTACTGATACTTCACTAATACTTAGATTTTGTGATTACAGTAGAACCCCGACTATCCACGAGTAAATTACTTAACCGCGATCGCCAAAAAATACCGCGATCGCCTAAAAAATACAAATTAAATACGTAAAATAACCCAAATGCGATAATACGGCAAACAAAGTTTAGCGAGTGAAGGCCCATTATCTCGCGCGCAGGCTGTAGTACCACCTCAAAGACAATACAGTAAGCACATAACCTTAATAACGGGACTATTCGAAAAATTCGTTCACCCATTGTAAAAAAGGAGTTAAATGCAAAGGAACAAAAATCAATAAAGGACTTTTTTCTCAATGCTGATAGAGATTGATATTGAAAGTGCATTTTGATAAAAGTAGTACTGTAGTAGTTTTACTGGACTGTGTTTGTTTCGTTTTTGTTCTTTGTAAATATGTGTGTGAAACTATGTAATTTTTCCAACATATTGTAGCATCCTAAAGCTACATAATCTTATTTTCCTTCACTTAATTATAGAAATCCAATTCGGCTACTTCCCTAACTTCTACACTCGTCCTAATCTTAAGTAAACACTCACTCTGTCTTATCTGAACAGCTGCTAGTTCTATGTCAACCTACGTCACAGCCTCTGACGTTTTCTTTAGTCCGGACTCTTTTTCTATTTAGAAGTCTCTCGAACAGTAGGACACACAAAGTAGGTCACGTCTGATATCTTCCGCCGAAAGTAAACGTGCTCTCTTGCCGAGTTTAACTCCGTCTTTACATATTTTAGCAATTAGTGTCAATCCAGGTTAGTGAGATTAAGTTTTTTTTTAAATTTGTATTTCTTTTCTATTCAAATCATTAATCTGAGTTATGCATAATAAATCAATCTTTTGTATAACCTTAAGACCATGTATTTCAAAGTAGCCGTTTGGTTTGATTTGGTGAAAAATCTAATTATTGTGAACTAAATATTTTCTTTCTTAAATGCATTTGAAGTGAAAGTCAAATAAGTTTTGCTTAGTAAAATCTGTACCAAAAAAAGTCTAGGTAAAGAACTGTTTATGTTGCATCATTTTGAAACTAAAATGTTAAAAACCATTGTTTAAACTGTATCTTTGTTTGTCTGACAATAGCATGATTTTTGGTGTATCTTTGTGCATTTAAATGTAGAGATTTTACTATAAACTTTAAAGCCCTAAATTTCATTTTAAATCTAAAGTATCCGACTTTGTTTAAACCAAAGCTTTAATTAAAGTAAGTTTCAGACAAGTTTATGCAAAGTTTTACTTGTGTTCTAAAACATGTGACAAAGGCACTAATAAATTTTTGTCTTTTGATGCAGTTTTAAACTGGACCAAGATCGACCCGTAATGACACCTTTTATATACTGCTAGAGCTTCACCTTTTTTGTTTTTTTTTTAAATAAGACTATCCTTGCCTACTGGCCTGTTTATGTATTTAAAAAAAAAAAAAAGGAAATAAATGTAAGGTGCTATACTAACAGAAACCTTTATAAAGGAATGAACATTTTTGGATATAGTTGTGGTGCAAACTGGTAAAAAATAAAAATTAACTTTACGGCACTTAAATGCACTTAAATGTAAATGTAAAGCCTGTTAATGACAATGCCTTTGAGGTTAAATTTCATCTACATTAACTTTTCAATAAAAGGCTAGTGCTAAAACAATTCACCCAGTGTGACATTTTTAACTGGTTTAAACCAACAAATGTTTTTCAAGTGAATTTTAAAACAAGAGAAAGTGTGTTGTTAAAAATAATTATGTTGTTTTTGAAGTTAAAACAAAAGAAAAATGTATATACTATTTTAGAGCATAAGCTAGGCTAGGTATGATAATTAAATAAAATATATATGGATGGGATATCGCTATAGCACTTTTGGATTTAACAGCCCCAAAGGGGCTAGTCTTCTAAATTGTTTTAAATTGTTTTGTTTATTATTATAGTGACGTCACAAACTTTATTTATTTCTTACCTATTTATTTATCTTTGTTTAATCTTCTAAATTAAATTTTCAATTGAATACAGATATACATATAAGTTGGCCAACATTGTATACTAAGGTACGGTATACAAAATTTCCATAATTATAAAAGGTTATTGTCTGTTAGTTTAAGTTTAACATTGTACCTTTTTCATGTAAACTTTGTCCTAAATAACTACCAAGTTACAGAATATGTAGAACTGTTTGTATTTTTTAAATTGACTTTTTCTTTGTAATTGTAAATCTTAAATTAATTAAAACTTAAACAAAGGGTGGGTTTCTTAGTGTTTTAGGGGAAGGGTTTTTGTAATAATTTGTAACTAAATAAGGGCGTATAAAAAAAAAAAAAACATTTTTTTTTATTAAGGGCATGTAAATTTTTACTCTTTGTTGACAATTTTGAATTGTCATATATACTTTCTGTTAAATAATTTTGGTTAACTATTAAACAAACTATTTGTTACTAATTTGACTTTTAGTGAGCAACCTTTATTCTTTGTAAATGGATAACTCAGTTTGTCTTGGTGAATATTTTTTGAAAATATAGTAAGGCTTCCTTAATAATTTTGTGGTTTATATTCTGTGCAGTCTTTCACTTGCTCTTTTGGGTCCGGTACGCTCCCAAATAATTTATTTTTCTTTTAGACTGCAACAATATAAAGGTACCTAATACTGTACATATTGAAATTAATTGTTATTACCTGAACCTTTTGTAAAGTTAAATTAAGCACTTATTTTAGTTTTACGGTCATTTTGAACTATTTCTAGGGCATTTTAGGTTAGTTTCGGATTATCCGCGATTTCGATTATACACGGAAGTTCAGCCACCCATTATCGCGGATAATCGGGAGTCTACTGTATTTACAATCTCACCATTAGTGTCACTTGCTTCCCCTAGGAGTAGTCATCCCACCCCTTTAGGCCCAACATGGGCTCTTATGGTACTACGTTTGAGATGTGTTGCTGACCCAAAGGGAAGGGGCGTGGCCTAACCCAACCCCCACCTCCTCCTAACTCAACCCCCATCTCCTCCTAACCCAACCCCCTCCCCCACCTAACCTAACCGCCATCTTGTTTCCGCCATCATTTTTCCGCCATCTTTTTTTAGCTGTCATCTTTGTCGCTGTTGTCGTCGTCGTTTTTGTCGTGTCATCACGTCATCATGTCGTTGTAGGCCACCCATAGATTTGACACTATATTTTGGTTCCAGAGCTTTGTTTCACTATAATTACAGACAGCACCCTTTCTTCCAATCACTTATCCATATTCACACATTCGCACAGATTGGTGTTTAAAGTTTCTATCGCAGTCAGGAAACAGTTCCCCACTCTCGTGCGAATTATTTCCACCACTCGAACTTGACGGAGAGTAGGAAATCGGTCTTATAGATCTTTCCACTTACAACTCTATTCCAAACGTAGTAGAAGGCGTTAATAACAAACCTAAAATCAAATTGAATGAAAAAAAAAATTATGGGTACAGGTATACCTACAGACTCGTACGAAATCGAAGACCTGGAAAAAAAGATTGTAGCCGAACTAGAACCGAAAGGAATTAAATTTTCACTGGAACCATAGGCTTACAACAATACGTTAAAGGCACACAGGATTCTCCAGGAATATCCTTAAAACGATCTCTGAGACCTTGATTACAAAGCTCTAGGCATAACTGGAGGAGTCACTGATGACTTAGAGACTTTTACATCGTGCCAGTTGGTTTCAATGACTCTTCTTAGTATTTTCCCCAAGACTTATCCTTATAGGATTCTCCAGGTATACCCTCCAAACGATCACTGAGACCTTGATTACAAAGTTCTAGGCATAACTGGAGGAGTCACTGATGACTTAGTATTTTTCATTATCCCATATTATCGGACTCTCCAGTTATACCAAAAAAAAAAAAGAAAGAATTTACCCTCTGTCTCGGAGGAAAGAAAGAATTTACTCTGACAAACAACTCTTGGTATTGCCTGTGATATAATGGGATATATCATTGACTTAAAGGTGTCACAACCACCAAGGTGTCATCGTGCCTTTTTAACCAAGATCTATTAAACTTGGTTTGTTGAAAAAAAAAAAACATGATACATTCTTATCCTATGCTAGCAATCAACCTTTACTTTAGCATATAAAAATTATAATGTTTATCGTAAATATTTTGGAAGTAAGCTAATTTGTATTAAATATTTTAAGTGTAAAGGTAGTGTTTAGATTAGTGGGTTTTTTGTCATTTATAACCATAAGGTAAAGTATTATAATCCCCTTCAAATCTTCTTTTAGGCCCTGTTACTTTAAATATTTTTGTTTCTCTTACAGTTAAAATATCTTTATCTTTAGTTCTCCTAATTCTATTCTCTTCAATTGCTAAAGACTCTTTGGCCTCACTTTGAACCATTTCCTTGAGTTTATTAAAATTTAGATTTTTAGATGTTTTAAGGTTAAGTGTAAGGCCTTTGATCTTACACACCTCTACAATCGCATTTTCGTTTGTAGAAAATACTTGGTATGCGTAAGTTTTTGGACCTCCGGAAACAAACTCCAAAATGTATGACCCCGCCCCATAGTTGGCTAGTTCGTCGGTCATCTGTCCAAGATAGTCTCCAGTCTCTACTTTGTGTATACTTTGTCTGTACAGGTAGATAATTGAGTCTGTGTCATAATAACAGACATTATCTCCTAAAACATCCAGGTGTTCATATAATTTAAGCCTAGCTTGGGCAGTTGTATATGCTGCCAGAACAACATTGGTATTTTTCAACGATTCGCCTACTTCATCTAGGTACTGCCAGTTTACTAAGAGTGCTTCTTCATTAATTTCTTGTACTTTGTTGATTTGAACAGAGGGACTTGTTGCTAGTTGAAAAAGCACGGACGGGTCCCTTATTATAAGCGCTTTAGTTTGGTTTTCTCGCTGGCCAAATTTTCCCCAAAAAGAGTTAAGCATTAATTTTGAAAGTGATCGTAACTTTCGAAAAACCCATTCTTTTCGATTTTAGATGGGTCAAGCAGGATTCCCTAGTGATCAAAATAGTCCTTTACATACTTGTCTTTCTCCTCATTTGTTTTACACCAAGCCGGCCAGCCGCTAGATTCTTGTTTTATTTTTAAAAACGTATTGATGAAATCTGTAAATAACCCTCCATTTTCAAAAGTTGCAATCTTGTATTCCCAAAGCTTGTACATGTATAAAATAACATAACCCTTTTCCACAGCTTTTCTTATCTCGTCCATTGTCCAAGTCCCTACCAAAACCCTCTCCTCACTACAATGCTCACAATCGTACGAGTACAAGTTTTCACCGCACGTGCGACAAAGCACAAACATCAGTTTATCATTCATTCCTATAGGCAGAACGGGGTGATACAAATCTCTCGACGGTAGTACTTTACACTTTAGCCCCCTGCAGACGAGGACAATAGTGGCGGCCAATAGTGGCGTCCAGAAGTGGCGGCCACTGCACTGTCCGGACAGTACACCTACACACGGGGACAATAATGGCTTCCACTAAAAATGTTGTAGTGGCTGCCAGTAGCAAACGAGACGGTGTGAGGTAAACATGTTAAAGACGAATGAGTTTGATGAAGATTATGAGGAAGCAGTCGATGAAGCTATTGAGGAGGTTGTTGGTGGGATTGTGCATTGTTTAAGTGAAGAGCTGCAAGATATAATGAATAAAAATAGGATGTGCTGGGTCAAAGACTGGGTGGGTCGGAGAAATAATCTGGGAGCTTCGTCCACTATAATTAGCGAGTTAGCCGAAGAGGACCCATTAGAATTCAAGAAAATCATGAGAATGAGTGTAGAACAGTTTATTGAACTATTAAATGTAATTAAAGATAAAATATCAAAAACTGACACGGTAATGAGAAACGCAATTCCTGCTCGTTCGAAATTACAGGTTGCTTTACGATTTTTAGCAACTGGTGATAGTTACCAAACCCTCGCAATCATGTTTAGAATACCAGCCAACACCATTTCAAGTTTTATGCCAGATGTACTTAAAGCAATAATAACTGCATTACAAGAATATATGAAGGTAAGCGCTCAAGTTTTCTTTGCTTTTATGTTAAGTTTTAGTCTAATTAAATAAAAAATGTAATACCTTTTTATACAGTTATAAACAATCTGTAAAAAATCACTGGTTTGTTTTAAATAAAACCCAGCAAATATTTTTACATTTTTCAGGTTGTCCCTTGCAGTGACACTTAATAGCAAAGGTAATAAAGTTGTTTTTTTTACTTATAGCAAATTTTAATTAAATTAACCTTATAGTTATAATTAAAGAATACACAACCTTAATTATAATTAATGAATTTTAAACAAAGAAATAACTATGACATAATTAAAAACACATAGTATAATTACATAATAAAATAGTGTGTTAGAACATATCAATTTAAATTTCTATAAATCAAACTGCCCTCAGATATATATTCCTTATTAAAATCATCATCGGAGTCGCCACAGTAGGATGAGGTTCCGGACAGCATTGGAGAAGGGGTTGGTCTCGGGGGCTGCAACAGCTTCAAGCGCTCTTTTGTGAGCATTGATTGCATTTTGTCTTGAAGTGTTAGACGGTTAACTATGGGAAGATCCCTCAACTGTGCCGCGACATATTTACCAAAAACCTCACATTCATCAGGCTGCACTTTTGTTGAAGTAGAAGCCCGGCTTTCTGTTATTTTCTGCAATTTTTCAATTGCACCTTCAACCTTTGACAGTTTGCTTAGGCGTCGTTTCTTCACCGTTTGCGGTTGAAACGCAGGAACAAGTGGTGTTTATTTAGGTCTTTCTTCTTCAGAAATATTCTCAACAGTGCCAACCACCAATTCCGATTGATTTTCTGTTCCATCAGAAAAAACAGATTCATCATTGATAGACGGTGTAGCCTGAAACAGAAGACATATCATATTTTTTTAAACTTTCTACTAGGCCTAGTTATTAGTAAGTAATGTTTTGTTTTCAGGTCCCACAAAAATTGGAAGATTGGCTGGAAATACAGAAGAACTTTGAAACAAAATGGAATTTTCCTTTATGTTGTGGAGCAATAGACGGAAAACATGTTGCCATAAAACGTCCACCTGGAAGTTCCTCAGAGTTTTATAACTACAAAGGAAGTTATAGCGTTATACTTTTGGCTTTGGTAGATGCAGATTACAAATTTCTGTACATAGACGTGGGTACTAATGGAAGAGCCAACGACGGTAGTGTTTTCCGATTGTCATCGCTTAAAACAGCTATGGACAACAATACGCTAAATTTTCCTAATGACTACATGATTGTAGGTGATGACGCGTTTCCTTTAGCACCAAACTTAATGAAGCCATTTTCGAAGAAGAATTT
Source organism: Philaenus spumarius (assembly GCA_018207615.1). Classification (NCBI taxonomy): domain Eukaryota; kingdom Metazoa; phylum Arthropoda; class Insecta; order Hemiptera; family Aphrophoridae; genus Philaenus; species Philaenus spumarius. Next base: position 24,653 of record JAGFPH010007579.1, on the reverse strand, counting down.
GACATTAATAGAACGTATATTTAACTATCGTTTATCACGTGCACGCAGAGTAGTGGAGAACGCTTTTGGAATAATGGCAGCAAGATTTCGCATATTTAGAAAAGAAATCGAAGTTGATTTAAAAACAGTGGATTTAATCGTACAATGTGCTTGTACTCTCCACAATTGGCTTCGTACAACGTCACCAGCTACATACTTAGAAAGAGAATGGGTTGATCAAGAAGACACTGAAACTGGACTTTTTCACCCCGGCAAATGGCGTTACATGGGAACAGATTTGCCGCCATTGAGGACTGCTCGCTCGACAAACACCTATTCGAAACGAGCTTCAGAAAAAAGAAAGAAACTGGCTGAATACTTTATCAAAGAAGGGCAAGTATCTTGGCAGATGAATGCTATTGGCATGTAATTAGTGGGATAATAAATGTTTTACAATTTACGTATATATTTTTTTTCATAAACCCTCCTATTTACTTGTATTTAATCATATAAAAATAGTTTCAAAGATAAAAATATAAAAATAAAAAAACCTACTTAATAGTGGCGAATCCCCTTAAATTAAAATTTTGTAAGGCTATTTTCTCAAATTACAAAGCCTACATTATTCTATATAAACTACTAAAAATAAACTTACCAAATTAGAATATGATTTGCGTGTGATGATAACATCTCTCATGAAAACGTCTGCTGCAGCGAACCAAGGGAGTTTGGGTGTGTAGACTTCATCTGCACCAGTTCCACTTGTTTTCGATTCATTAACTTTAAGAAGTTCTGCTCTATATGTTGACTTAATAGCTTTAACACGAGCTCTCAAAAAGCCTAAGTCCGGCACAGTAATTCCTTCCCCAACTAATTCATCTCTTAACTTTAACATTGCACTTTCCCTCTTTGACTTATTTGTATATTCAGAATGCCGAATGTTCCAAAGAAGTTCGTAATTATTATTGTAGATTTCCAAAAAAACCATTATATTGTCCGCACTCCACTTCACACAGGCTACTTTCTTTACGTCTTCGCCTTTTGAACACATCACAAATATACTTAAAATAAACAAAAACACTGCAAATGAAATTCAAAAAACTACTTAATCTGGTTTTCTCGACGGAGTCTAGAGCTCTACTGGCTGGCAGTGCCGTTAAAACACGGGACAATAGTGGCTGGAAGTAGGTCACGTGACTCGCTAGTGGCGCGTCAACGTCCAGTAAACTCAAATCAGTTTGTGTTTAGTGGCTGGCAGTAGCTACTGGAACTAGAGGCTGCCATTACCTCATCACACGGGGACAGTTACAGGCGGCCACTAATGGCTAGGTCCATTGGCCGCCACTATTGTCCTCGTCTGCAGGGGGCTTTTAACAAACCTTCCACCTCCATACCTTTTCTCCTACACTCAATATCACCGACATGGATAGTCGGATGGCCTACTGGGTATTTTCCGTATTTGCACACCCACGGATAGAGTGAGCACACGTCTACATACTGAATGGTTTCGTCATCGGTACATTTATGATAGGTTTTTGCGTTTCCAGTCCTTCCTCCAAAAAAAGAGTCTCTCGGGTTAAGTGGCAAGGTATCAAGTATCGGAAGAGAATTCAAGTAGGTCAGTTTCATGTTTTATTTTAACGCTTTAAAAGTACACTCTCACATCTCTACCACTTTGTAGGTTATTTTTGAGCTTCTCCATCTTGGCTCTGGTTCTTTCATATCTTAAATTCAGACTGTCTGAAGGGTCCTCTTTAAGGGGATCTTCCCCCTTGTAAGGGAAACACTTAGGACACCCGTGAAAATAACTCCCTTGAAATTCGTATATACGTTCTCCGTCAAAACCATCGACTTTTACTCCGTCGATTTTGACTTCCCTCTCACGACCTGCATGCTGTATTCTAACACTACATTCATCCTCTTCACACGTTAACCACTGTAGGGCAATTGATGATTGATTGTCAACTAGACGGTATCCGTTCTTAGAAACCAAACCAATAGTATTTTGTTTTAAAAAGTTGCGTCTGAATGCCAAGTTGCAAGCACTAGCTATTGTAACCGCCTCTAAAAATGGATCCATGTTACATTGTTCCAAAAACATTGATCTGAATTTTAAGGATGCTTGTGCTAAAATGTCTACGTCCGATATACAATAATCTACAATTTCTTTTTGAAAATCAAAAATGTAGTTGGCCTGAGTCTGCTCATCGTGCCATTTTGTAAAATCTTTGAATCCTTTATCAAACATAACATCAGGGCAGTAAAACTCTTTGGAGGGTACAGGCCCAATATAATTTTGATTAGCAACTGTATTAAAAAGGCGAGGAAAATAACCCTTTTTCTTTTCCGGAGGTAGATCAAAAGCTTTTGCAAGGACAGATAAGGCCATTGGAAAGTAATTTAGTAAATCTATAAATCTTACATTGTCCATCTCCATGAGTACAATTTTGGTCCCTCGCATAATAAGTTCAGGTGTGAATTTAGTTTCATTTAGGACGTATTTTAGGAGAAATTGAAAATCGAACGAAGATCCGTTGTGTGCTAGTAATGTCACGTGCTTGTAAGCTTTGCGCACGTACGTCATGAAGTCATTGACAGGATTCTCTCTAAACACACGGGTACGCGAGCCGCAGGTTTTACACGATTGGTCTGTAATACACTCGTGACAAAATCGTTGGCTAACGCATAAATTAACTTTATGCACACTAGCTCCCGAATCCAGAAACTCATCTTGACGGGTTTCTAAATCAAAAAATATAAATAAAAAGTCTTTATTTTTAGGTTTTCGTGCATCGACCCTTATAAAGCACTGGTGATTAGGAGGTTTGTATTCCGAACAAGTTTTACAAAATAATTCGCCCCACACATGATTTGATTTTCGTTCACTAAGTCTAACAATCTTTCCACACTCGATACACTTTTTAACAGACTTACAACGTTCTCTTTGATGGGCGATGAAACAAATTTGATTTTTAAAATTGAGGTTACATTTCGAACATTTTTTTCATCATATTCCAATTTACAAGGGGGAGATACTGTCTGACACACTGGACAAATGTTTTGACATCTATGTTCTCCTTTGTGGTCATAAGGAATGTGGCAGGCTTCACAACAATAACGGCACGCAAATGCGCCTGTCAAACTAGTAATAACATTAAAATGATTTTCATTAAATAACAGATTTATTTTGTACACAGCATTTACATTTTCTCCACTAAAATACACTTCTCGACCTTTCCTATTAAAGTTGTACACGGTAATTTTGTATTTTTTCAAATGTTCCTGAAACTTTTCCAATTCTGGGATCCCCGCACCGTCCTCCGGAATGACCACCCTAGCTTTAGCTATCAGTTTCTTAGCCCTGAATATCTGCCTTTTCCCCTTGTCTTTCCGTATGGCCTCGTACTGGGGATCTTTTTTAGTAAAGGCTTTACCTACTATTAAGGCTCTAGCTAAGCATAAATTATCGGATTTTTTTATAGTGACTATCCCCTTTCGTGCCTTACACTCCTCGTTGAAATTATTATAAAGTCCCGGTCTTGTCCTACCACTGCCCACAGGAAGATTGATTCTAGTACTCTCCAATTTTAAAGTATCAGTTGACTTGATAGATTTAGCATTACTCTGAATTATACCCCCGAAAATGTCCCAGATAATGTCCCCGTGAACCTGGCTAGCAGGTCGGAAAGCCACATACCCCGGTTCCTTTTTTTTTAAATTTACACTTGTTAGTGTAAACCCTAATTGATCATTTTCTGAAGCATCAGATTTCATTTTGTCAACCAAACTTGTAATCCCCATTTTTAGCCAATCAATTTCTGATATGTCTTTAGGAGGGACCGAGTTGAATTTAAAAACAGTGGTAGAACCATACACCCTAAACCGCTTAATATAAGATTCATTAGCTCTTATAACGTATACAGGATCCATAATTACTACAAATTTGTTAATCAAACTAGATAAGCACTTTTAAAAATGTACAGGTTAAATGTCTAGATTAGACTGAATAAGAAATAACCTACAAACCTATAAGGTACTGTTGACAAGAACCTTATAGAGAACAGTACCAACTAAGTTCTTCTAAAATCAAGTTAAAAAGAATTTACTTGAACACTTTAACACCAATCGATCTGCACAAGCTAAATATCTGGATCACACTGAACGAATAAAGATTAGTAAGCTATAAGGTACTGTTTACAAGAACCTTATAGAGAACCGTACCGACTAAGTTCTTCTAAAATCAAGTTAAACAAATTTATTTGAACACTTTAGCACTGCTTGATCTACACAGGATAAGTGTCTAGATTAGACTGAACGAATAATAGGTTAGTAAGCTATAAGGTACTGTTGACAAGAACCTTATAGAGAACGGTACCGACTAAGTTCTTCTAAAATCAAGTTAAA
>JAGFPH010007579.1:0-11442 GCA_018207615.1 Philaenus spumarius | reverse complement strand
CCCAAGAGTCGAATTATTGTATCGATTACCGGATTAATCATCACAAACTGGTCACATGGGGTCTTCCGGGACCCCCGCTACTTTTATTTTTTAAATAACCTACAGAAACTAATTATTTTCTTGTTTTAGGACTTTTCCTGACTCATATGAACAAAAATTATAAGGCTATAAGGAACTCCTCAAGTTAACACGTTTTTTAGACAAAAATACCTTGGGGTCTTAAAAGACCCCAAGTGACCAATTGTATTACTTTTATAGATTTTCCTTGTTTTTAAAATGGCTCGAAATTTAAATGGTGAAGACATATACCAACTCATTACTGATGTAGAGCATATCAGTGAACCCGACAAAGCATATCAGTGTTTTTTGGTTCCAACGAAGAATATGAAGCTGGAGTGAGAAACTTTATAGAAGAGGAACAGGACGATTTTTCTGATGTGCCTAGTGAACACAATGACCATGACACTGTTAGTAAAATAGGATTTTCTACAGATGAATCCTCTTCTTAAGTAAATGTGCCATCATCTACTTAAGCTAGAGATAAAAGAAATTATATCTATGGTGAAAACAAGTACAAATGGGCTAAGGTCGCACCAACTGCAGGAGTAGACTGAGCTCAAAGACACAATATTATTCATCTCCCTCAAGTAAGAAGTCCAGCAAGAACAAATCAACCTTCAACGCCTAAAGGTGCATGGCATTTGTTGTTCACAGAAGATATTTTGGAAATTGTTCTAGAGCACACAAATGCTAAAATTACTGACTTGTGCTCAAAATACTCGGATATTCCGGCAAGGGCAAACCATACTGATTTGATTGAACTCAAGGCTTTTTTGGGCCTCCTAATTCTGTCTGGTGTATTGAAATCTGGCCACGAAGATGCAGCTTCGTTATTTGCATCTGTTGGAACTGGCCAAGACGTTTTTCGTGCAACAATGCAGATAAAGCATTTTTTTCTTTATTCTGTTGATGACATTGCAACTTGATGACCAAGAAACTAGGGAGGAAAGGAAATCATCAGGTGACAAGCTAGCCCCAATTTCAAAAATCTATAATCAGTTTATTGAAAACTGCAAAATTAAATACTGTCCTGGCGAAAATGTTACTGTGGATGAGCATATGATACCGTTTAGAGGTTGTTGCAGCTTCAGGCAGTACTTGAAAAACAAGCCAAAAAAGTATGGTCTGAAGGTTTTGAGTTTGTGTGATGCTTGCACTCATTACTTGATAAACGCTTTCGTATACTGTGGAAAGGATCGTAATGTCCAAATCCCACATATCTACTCTGACTTTTATGAAACTGCCAGAACCAATCATAAATTCAAATAGGAATATTACTGGAGATAATTGGTTTTCCTCCATTGAGCTAATGGAACAACTGAGATCTAAGGGTCTAACCTATGTTGGTACAATGAGAAAAAACAAGAGGGAGGTACCATCTGAGTTTTTGCCAAATAGAAACAGACCTGCAGGCTCATCAATCTCCGGATTTACACGTAAAAATACAATAGTTTCATTCGTACCAAAAAAATACCAAAGTGTTGGGCTGATATCTTCCATGCACCATACGGCAAAAATCAATGAAGACTCAGGGAAACCAGACCAAATTGATTTCTACAATATGACAAAGTCAGGTGTGGACTCATTTGACCAGAAGTGTTCAGATTATTCCTGCCAAAGGTGCACACAAAGGTGGCCATTAGCTGTTTTCTTTGACATGGCCAACATTAGCCGTGTTAACAGTCACGTGCTCTGGAAATCAGCTAATCCAAACTTGAGGTCATTTCATAGAGAGTTCACCATTACTCTTGGGAAGTCACTAATAAGCGAACACATAGAAAGAAGAGCAACTACACCCAATCTTCCTAGGGATGTAAAAATGTTGCTTGCCAAGCTACTGGGATTCAGATGCATCACAATCAGCATCAGCTTCAAGAGGCTAAACGTAAAAGATGCTCCTTATGCCCCCGATCACAAGACAAAAAATTTAAAACTGTATGTTCCAAATGTAACAAAAATGCCTGCAAAACTCATTCAGAGATGTCCATACAGTGCACAGAATGTTACAACGAGTAAGTGCAAGTATAATAGTATTTTTGTCTTTTCTTGTATACATTTTTACTTATATACATATATACAATATTTATTTTTGATGTATATTATATCTAATCTAACTTCTTAAAATACTCTGACATAACCAAATCTCACCTAATATAACTTTATATAAGCTATTCAACTTAATTTGAATCATTTCTAGTAGGGTTTGAAAAAATATTACGAAAAAAATTACTCATTCTTATTCTTTTTTGTCATTTTTATGTTTTAAATAGACGCATCATACTATGATCTTACAAGAAAAACATAAAAGTAATGGATTTATTTCAAATTTGATGACGAAAAAAAACCTGAAACACGTGCTGTTCTGTTAGGTACAAAACAGGACATCATTTATATAAACTTAGAAAAAGGGAAGATACATTTGAAGGGTGACGGAAAAAAACGATCAGAGTCCAATTTTTTAGAAAATAAGATAGTGGTGCCATCTTTTAGATAATAACTGAACGAAGGGAACCATTGTATGGTTCGGGAAAGAATGATCATAATACGGAAGAAAATAAAGGGAAAAGATATGAGGTGCCGGGAAAGAACGATCATAGTCCATGCGCTGATGGCTAACAACAATCAGGGTCCAATGATATACACCTGGACTTGAGCAACACTTGTCAAATAATGTAAAGTTATTAAGAATGTGTATTATTGGTCAATTCGTTTCTATTTTTAGAACAGGGGTTGGACTTTCTAAGAATGATTGTCTGTAGACATTGTATTTTGTGAACATGTAAAACTTCATTTTAAAGCTTCAGTTTAATCAGTGTTCAATGATATTTCGTGAAGTAAAGTTGTGTAGTTGTTTCAGTATGTTAATTTTTTTATTTCTTGAGTAATGTCAACTGATTTTAGTGATAGTGATTCATCTCAGGGAAGCGGCCAGCCGGGTAGAGTTAAAAAGATGAAAAAAAACTGACAAAATTAGTGGTGTAGTGAAAAAACTACGTGCTACCACTCATGAAGTCGGAGAAGACTATAAGTGCTTTCGCTACAGCTGTTTTCAAACCATCATTCCTAACGACAGGCAAAGAATTATTTTGCATTTTAATCAGTTGGGAGACTATAATTCTCAGAGCAAATATTTGGCAGGTCTTATCACCATTTTACCTGTTGTTCGACGACGGAATCGGAACCCTGAAGACGAGTCAAGTTTTAATCAGTCTTCCTGTAGTTATAGAGTTCGGGTAAATTTAGATCGGTTGTTAAAAGATGTTGTTGTCTGCTACAAAGCATTTTTATCTTTACACGGCATCACTAATCGCCGTGTGCAAACAATAAAGAAAAATCTTCTTGAATTAGGTGATGCTAAACCAGATGGTCGGGGCACTCACACAAACAGACGTCATAAGTTGTCCGATGATACAAAAACAAGGGTAATGGGTTTCATACAATCTTTAAAAGGAAGGAAATCTTATTATTCCTTGCATGACACAGGTAAAGTATATTTACCTGAGGAACTTGATGTAGCCAAACTCCATCGAATGTATAATGATTCAAACAATAGTAACAAAGTAATGTATACTACATTTCGTGAGATCTTCGAGGGTAATTTCAATATCTCGTTCGGCTATCCTCGTAAAGATATTTGTAGCTCTTGTGACACTTTCAAAGCTAACATTGCGATCACTACGGATAAAATAACCAACTGCACTAATGAAGAAAACAAGAAATCCTTTAAAACAACCTTGGAAGTACTGGAGTGTGATAAGAAGGTCCATTTACTGAAAATTTCAAAGTTTTATTCACTGAAAAAGAAATATAGAAAAGAATCACGAAAATCTGCAGAAATTGAAGCAGTAGCAATGGATTTCCAAAAAAATCTCCCGACTCCCAATATCACAACGTCTGATGTTTACTATCGTCGCCAGCTCAACTTCATATCATTTAATGTTCATGTGTTGTGAAACTCAAATTCGGTATTTTATACAAACGACGAAAGTGTAGCCCGTAAGGGTGCTGACGATGTATGTTCTATGTTGGAACACTTTTTTTTTAATATTTTAGACCACGGCATACGCCATCTAATAATTTTTTGTGATTCGTGCGCCGGCCAAAATAAAAATTATACGGTAATTCGTTTTCTCCATTACGTAGTGCACAAACTAAACCGATTTGACAACGTAAAAGTGGCATTTCCTATTCGTGGTCATTCTTACTTAGAATGCGACAGAAACATGAGTCTTTTGAATACCAAATCCTATACTGAAATACCTGAAGACTGAAGAGATGTATTGAGGAACAGTCGTATCAAGCCATCACCATTCAAGGTAATAAACTGTGCAAAAGAAGTTAATTTTCAGACATGGACTGAATTTTTGTCTCATTTTTACGTTTTGAAATTTCCAGTGTTGACCATGCCCATCAAGGTTCTAAATATTGAACAAAATCAACATCCCTTCGTTTTATACAAATCTAACTATTTTGGTAGTTATCTTACAGCCATGGTGGTTCCCTCACATAGTCGTAAAAAAGGAAAAATAACAATTGAAGGCCCTAATAAGTTACAAAAGTTGTATAATGGACCACTGTCTATTGAGCCTGCTAAGGTAAAAGATTTAATTCACTTCACTCAGTTCTTGGTAAATCCTGAAGCTTCATTGTTCTATCAAAGACTAGTTTCCACCACCGGCACTAATGAAGGAAGTGATGTTGAATTTTTGGATGATCCGCCTATTGAGTGAGTCATTTCACACAAAAAAAGATCGAAGTCCATCTGATTTGTTAAAAAACAATAGATTTAATAAGTTTAAAATTGTATGTTAACAATATTTTCTTTGATTATTGTAATAAAATGTGTTGTATTAATTAATGAGCTGATGATTCAAGGTGTTGTTTTTAATTTCCAAATTAAAATTTACGACTTGTAACTTTAAAATTCAATTTGTGCAAAATTATGAAAATGGGACTCTGATCGTTCTTTCCCGTTAGTTTGTTAATTAGTTTGTGTTAGTGTGTTTTTCTATTTTGTGTATTTTGTGAAAAACAATAAAACCATTTATTTTGTAGATGATTTCATCAATTGAGGTGAGAAAACCTACTTAATTATCATTCTGTTAGTTTAGAAAATAGTTTGAGCCATGCGGTCGTATAATAGAAAAGACCCATACGTTCTCTTGTGTGAGTATTTAAGTGGTTTTTTGCCTGATTTTCCTGCACAGAGATAACTTTAGACCATCCCACTTCCATCATAAGTAAGTATATGAATGTTTTAATGTCTATGTAGTAACTCAGAGTTATTGTAAGTATGTTTTTTACGATTCTTCCCAATCGGATTGGTAGTTTGCCCTTGAAAGTGAATGTTGTGTCTCTATACGGTCTGGTTGTATGGGACAGGCGCGTTGAGGCTTGTATGGGACAGTATTGAAATGGACAAATTAGGTGGTTTTCGTACATTTCTTAACTAGGTAGAGTAGGTTCAATATTGTTATTTTATGTTTCGACAATCCCTACTTAGCATAAATGAATAAATCATATTTAGCTATAATAAATTACTGAAATAATTATTTATTTATTTAATGGAAGTACAGATTGTAGACAAAAGAGTAATAAGACAATATGGTAATGGGTTTTTTTTTTATTCGCAGGCTAGATGATGAGGACAGAAGTGAGAAGAGGACGATTTGAAGAAAGCTTTAGAACAAGTTAAGCTAGGGAAAATGTCGCTGAGAGTTGCAGGCGAACGTTTTTCAGTACCGAAAAGTACAATTGAGGGAAGACTTAAAAGTTTAAATGAAGGGTGAGAAGTAATAATAAAACCCTTGTTAGGGAATTCAAAAGCATTTCTTAGAACGTTTAACGACAAACAAGGGCGAATCTTACATGACCATGTAAAAAACCTGGACAGTCAGCTGATGCCATTTAACAAAACGGAGTTTTTAAAACTCGTATATCAATTTGCTGAAAAACTTAAAATTAAACATAGGTTTAATCAGACAAAAAAGATGGCTGGTAAGAATTTTTATTATGATTTTATGACAATAAATTCAGATCTTTGCCTTAGGACAGCGGAATCGACAAGTTCGCAGAGAGCAGCCAGGTTTCAACAAAGAGCAAGTTGATAGATTTTTCAGAATGCTTACGGATCTCATGGTGAAATTCAACTTCAGCCCATCCACAATCATCAAAGCTGATGAAACCAGTGTTTTATGTGTCTATACCAATAGACTGAAAGTGATGTCACTTAAAGGCAAGAAGCAGGTAGGAAGATTGATTTCTGCTGAAAGACGAAGAAATGTAACAATTTTCTTATCCATTAACACTTTGAACCCTGAGCCCGAGTATAGGTCGGGCCAAGTCCGCGGTGCCAGCTACCGAAGCCCGAGTATACCTCGGGCCTCTCTGTTTAATTCTACAGCTCAGCTTAGACGGCATATATTCGGGTTTAGGCATTCTCAACATGTTTATTAGTTGTTTTAGTTTGTATTTCTTTGACCTTTGGAATTTTTATAACACTGGCCAACAAAAATATTATATAAATATCAGATGGCGTCTGATCAGCTGTGTGCATTCTGCAATCGACGTTTGTCTGCTTAGTCATGTAACAATGGAACTCGATGTATGTTGTCATTAGTTCTAATTGTGTTATACGTTTTTTTTTCATTTATCAGTGGTTTATTAGCAAAATGTATCATTTGTAAGTGTTTTTTAGTGTTTGTGTATTAGCCTAAAGTGTAAATAATAATAGCTTTCCTTGCACTAAACGGAGAAAGACAACAGAAGAATTGTGAGGTTATCGGTGAATTTTGACTTGTGTTTGACTTATTGTTTATTTTTTACATTTATATTTTATTTTAGCCATAGGATTATTTTATCAGACATTTTTTGTCAGATTATAGAAACATTTGTAAGATGGGTGACAAACTAAATAGTGATTCCATTCGTGATATTTTGTTTCATTCTGATGGTGACATTGACAACTTTGAAATAGACTCGGAGCCAAATAATGGTTTTATAAATGAACTAAATGAAAATGTGTGTGATCCTATATTCGATTCAGGCTCTGAGGGCGAATCTTCAGGTTTTTTGGACAAATATTTAAATAATGAAAATAGAAAAAAACATAGGCTATTAAGTTTTTCAAGTGAAAGCAGTGTTGACGAAAATATAGGCATACCAGTTGAACAAACTCCTAGTACTAGGCCCGTTGGTCGACCACCTAAAACTAGGCCTAGGCCTAAGTTTGGTGATCCCGATTTTAGTAGTAATGATGAATCTGATTTAGAGCAGAATGATAATAGGCCTATTCAGTGGAATGAGGTAAATGAAGAAAATGATCTTGGTGTAGAACATAATTTCAATTATTATGAAACACCTGGAGTCAAACATTGTCCACCTACAAATTCTAATCCCATTGCTTATTTTAGGCTATTTTTTACTTATAGTTTGAAGATTTTACTAAGTATACAAATATATATGCTAAGAAATTTGTGGAAACAAATAATGATAGATTAGGAGACAACAGTATATTGAGAAACTGGAATAAAGTTACAGTAGAAGAAATGTTTGCTTTTATTTCAGTGCTATTGAACATGGGTAGGTATAAATAGAAAACCTGCACTTTACTGTTACTGGAGTACACTACCTTCTCAAAGTATGCTTTGGTTTGGAAAAATGTTTAGCCGAAATCGCTTCCAAACCATTTTAACTTTTTTCCATGTTACAGACACTAAAAATATTCTAAAACCAGGTGAACCCAACTACGATCCTTGCGCCAGATTTCAACCGTTAGTCGATCATTTCAATACAACATCAAGACACTACTTTTCTCCTAATAAATTTATTTCTATAGATGAAAGAGCATGATTGCTACAAAAAACCATACACAGTTACTTCAATATTTACCCAAAAAGCACCATCGTTGGGGTGTAAAGTTATGGTCAATTTGTGATTCCGTTACTCATTACTGTTTAAGTTTTTTTGTTTACAGGGGAGCATCCGGAGGAGATGAAAAAGATATTATAAAAGCTAATGGACTTGGGTTTCATGTTGTTACAAAGTTATTAGAAATGTGTGGACTGTTTAGGCGGGTTAATATTGTATTTTTTACAGATGATCTACAGAAAGCGAGATAGAAATCCAACCTTGCACTCATCAGGTCAGATATCGAAACCGATGTAGACGAAAAGAAGAGAGAGAAAAAAACTAAAGTTACATTGATGACGATTATAATGATTCATCAAGTTCATCAGATGTGTAAGATCTCCAACTTCCCAAAGTATAAAATAATATAGAATAGGACCATAAGTCAATTTTAGAAAGAGAGCAATTTTATGTTTGAATTTAACTTAATTTATATTACAAATGTTTTTTAGAAAGAGAGCTTAATAATTAGAAGCATTTTAACGTAAAGGAAATAAATATAAAAAGGCAGACAATTTTTTAAATCAATTATTTTAAATTTAAAATTAGGGTTTAAGAAGATAGACAGTCTATGTACTAACGCCAAGACGCGGAAATTATACGAGTTTCAAGATGCAGTTAGAAAAACGACGTCCAAAAGTCTAGACGAGATAAGCGAACAACTGCAAGCCAATTCCTGGAGAAACGGCCTACGTGCGTTCACACGCAAGATCCACAGGGATTGCTTTAGTAAGCAACCAACGTATCTGACGCAACTTTGAACATCTATGTCTTCAGACGTTTCTGAGCGGTGGAGAAAGACGCTAAAGTCACTTATCAACGGGACGCCAGGCAGTGAACGTTGCTAGAAGTGTTGCGCGTTATACTGTACGTTGTGCATTAACAGTTTTTAATCATGTAACATTTATTATTGTTAAACTACAAGTACAAAGTAGTATCTCATCGTCAAATGGTGTATAGTGCGATCGCTTAAGTTAATGTGACAGTAAATCGGACACGACAATGAACTAGACTACAGGAGTTTTTGCGCGTGCGAGTGGGGTTTTCTTTTTTAAAATTAATAAGTTTGTGGTCTGCTTTTCGTAAGTAAAGTGCACTTAAAATTCTTTTTTTTTATAAATCACCAGCTCTCTTTAAATTTATAATCTATAATTTGTATGTATTTGAATTTAATTTTCTTTGTCGTATATTTTATGATATTAATAAATGTCAAAGGTAATTTCTAAATCGTCTACTTTGTTTGGCCTAATCTGATCCTTTCACCATATATCAATCAGGTCATTGAATTCACTACCCGAGATAGAATAAAACTAAAAATAGAGTCTTGCAAATCAAATCAAGTTTATATATTTGTTTTTTTTTTTTTTTTACTTGTAAGCAGAGCATCTTGCAATTGGCGCAGCCAACTTTAGGGCTTGTCAATTATAGAGACTCTAAGCTTACAAAATGGCGCCCAACGTGGGGCTCGTCAATATAGAGAATCTAAGCGTTACAAAATGGCGTCGAACTACAGGGCCTGAATGATAAGGTGAGGGGGTTTTGTGAAGGTAAAACAACGTAGATTATTTAGTTTAAGAAAGGAAATATTACAATAAAACAAAGAAATGGCAAGTAATTCAGGGGACAGTTGGTTTGACTCTGAAGTAGTAAATGCCAACTCTACAGAGTTGGATGGAGTGGCACAAGATAAGTTAGGCCTAGGGGTGGTAATTAGCCTAGAAGGTACACTAGACAGAAAAGATTCTTTTGTAGAGGTAGAGACAATTCAAGATAAAATTAAATCAGATAAATTAGATGTAGGCCTAATGTTACGAATGTTAATGCAGAAATTTGAAGAAACTAAAGATATACTAAATGAAAATAACTTGCAATTAAATAAAAAAATTGACATACAAGCTAATGAAACTAAAGATAATTTTTGTAATATAAGTGACAAATTTCACCAACTAAAAAATGACAACACGCAACTAAAAGAAAACTTAGAGAAATTAATTGATAAAGTAGAAGAATCTAATAATAAGTTAAGGCAGGAATTAAATACTAAAATTAATACAGTAAATAAAGAAATTAATCAAATTGAAAATAACACAGTTAGTCTGGTTAGTGAGATAAATGGTAAATTATTAGCTAATGATATGGTGGTTGACACAGATATCCAAGTTGAACAAAATAGTAGAATGGAAGCAGAAATTGTGAATAGGCCTAATTGTAATAATAAAGTAGTAGAGGTTATGTTAGAAGAAAACATTGGGGAAGTAGGTTTGAAAGATGTAAAAGTAGGAAACAAATTTAAGAGAGTGAAAATAAATAGGCCTAGGTATAATTTCAAAGTGAATTTAGAAGAATTGTTTGACTTGTATATTAGTGAAAGTATTGAGAATAATGTAGAGAAAATTTTGGAAATATTAAGGAAGAGTTGTAAACTAAAGAAATCAAAATGGGATTATAGGTTTGGCTATAGGAAAGTAAACTTCTACGGAAAGGTAAACAAAAGAAGTAAGCGTAGGTTAGGCCTACATGTTTTGAAGATGCCGGAGAGGAAATGTAAGAAAGATTACGGACAAGAAAGTTTTGTCTAGAATACTGAAGTAATGTAATAAAGAGGCGTAAAGAAAAATACGCGTAAGAAGGTTGAATTAAGGTAGTGGTGTTATTGTACAGTTTGGATAAAATAAATTATTTCTAAAGGGTGGTGCTAAAGTAAATTTTGGACAGATAGCGTAGGAATAAATAAGTTGTTTTTTTGTGATAGTTGATAAAAATGGTAAGGAAGTTTAACTTAAAGAATACTAATGTGAATTTTGAATAAATAGGTTGTTTCTAAATAATAATAAATGGTATAATGAAGGCAATTTTAAATAAAAGTTAATAAGGAAATATAATTTATAAATGGAGTTTAAAAAGTTTAGAATCTTAAATAACATATTTGAGTGGGGGTAGAGATGTTTTTTGAAAGCAAATTAAGTAAAAGGTAATAAGTAATTTGAGGTTTTATCCAAAAATGGATTATTGAATAAATAGTGTAAAGCTAAAAAAGGAGTCTGCGTCAAGTCATTATATCATGGAATTTAAGCAAAATACATCTTAGAAGAATTAATTGGAGGTTATGTCTGCGACTAAAAATGTCGTTGTTTGAGGAATAGTTAGAGGTTACGTCTGCGAGTTTAGAAGCGAATGCTTCGCCTAGGAAGTTCTCCTATGGTCATGGTATCTACGTGTTTTTGAAGAAAAAGTCTTCGTATAGGAAGTTCTCCTATAGTTATGTTTCTGCGAGTTTTTAATGGTGAATCATCGTTTGTTTATGAAGAAGTTTGAAGTTAATTTTGAGGTTAGATAATTTTGCTGAAAGAAAATGAAGATTTGAAGAATAGTAATGTTAGTTTGAAGACAAATAAAATCGACAAGGACTCTAA
This sequence comes from Philaenus spumarius, assembly GCA_018207615.1. NCBI lineage: Eukaryota > Metazoa > Arthropoda > Insecta > Hemiptera > Aphrophoridae > Philaenus > Philaenus spumarius. Next base: position 61 of record JAGFPH010007579.1, on the reverse strand, counting down.
AGTTGGTGTATACTGGAATTTAAAGATTAAAAGTTAAAATAAATGTTATTTAAGAAAGAAA
>JAGFPH010007578.1:14760-26152 GCA_018207615.1 Philaenus spumarius | reverse complement strand
TAATAATTAATTTGTATTGTTTTAGGGGTTGTTACCACATCTTCATCTATAATCAGCGCACTACAAAATACATTTATTGTTTACTTTATATATATATCTTTATATATATAAATAAATAAATAGAATATAAATAAATATATATATATATACATAAATTTATCAGTTTCGAGCGCTCTAGCTTTATAGGAAGTATAATAATGAGTATTGTTTTAGTGGTTGTTATTTCATTTTCACCCCTAAGCAACACGTGAATAATAGCAAATATGGTTTACATTTTAGGTAAGAAATCAATGTGCCAAATTCCAGCTCTCTAGCTTTATAGGAAGTATAATAATTAATTTGTATAGTTTTAGGGGTTGTTGTTACATTTTCACCCTTTATCAAAACCCTACAAAATAAAAATATGGTTTACTTTTTATATATATCTCGTAAGAAATAAATGTACAAATTTCCAGCACTCCAGTCTTAATGCATGTATAATAATAAATATTTATTGTTTTAGGGGTTGTTTAAACCCTTAAATAAAAGTGACTTATAGCCTATGTCTCATTGCAGGTCGTGATCTATATATGTGCCGAATTTCATTCAAATACATCCAGTACTTTTTGCGTGATTGACAGTCAAACATCCGAACAAACTTTCACATTTATAATATAATATTAGTAATTTTTTTTTTCTCCGCAAATTACAGAAACACCCACAATATAACTAATAGACTACTGTATATTTATTCTTGACAGATTAAAAATAGTATGTAGCCAAAAAATCTTATATAAAATATATGGGTTTACTTCAATAGAACTAATAAATGTTTTATATTATTGAGGAAGCACTATGTCCATTTCCTTGGCAGAAAACATGATTTTATTTGTGATAACAATGTCTTATTTAGTCATGTGTTGTTTTAATTTAGAAATCAGTAAATGAACATTTTGTATAGAAATGCACTAATCCTGATCTTTTTGTACAATTCTGACCTGACTGATATTAAGAATATATTTGAATATACAGTATATATGTATTCAAAATATAAATACAATTTTATATTGTTTAAAGAAAGTTTGTGAGGGGACTCTTGGGAGTATGTTAATTCTGAATTGAACCAAATATGCAGCACATACAACATAAGTATCTTAATAGAGTGACCAGGAAAGGAATAAGGGACTTTTATTGATAATTAGGTATGAAATGATAAGAGTAGGTAAGTTAACAGAGATTAACTGATCAAAGTTACAAAGTAAGGAGAAGTTAAGCTATCTAAATAGCAGGGATTTGTTTTCCGTTTGTTTTTGTAATTCAAAATTGTTTTCTGATGAAATAAAATGAGAAGATCTATTCTCTACTGCGTGCTTCAAAAGTAAGGGTTAATTTTTTGTGGTATACGGATAACTATTTTTAAATAACTCAAAAGAGAGAATTTGAATGCTTTTTTTAATTTTTCTAAAAGTAACGAGGACAAAAATAATTTTATCGCCATATCTTGTAAACTGTTAACATAAAATTGGATCGTTTCTTCAAGCACTATCTGATGAATTGGATAAATAAATTGGATATGTAAGTTACACTATGTGTCAATGATGACGTACAATTTATAATTATTTATTTAAAATGTATTCAAATTAAACTTAATAAAATTATATTCTTTAAACATACATAATTGCAAAAACTACTTAAAAACGAGAGACCAAGAGAAGTGTCTCGTTATATAGGAAGTTATGAGGGTAGTTTAATTTTAGTTCGCCGATGTGTTTAAGGTTATAGGTCTACAGATATATATATATGTATATATATATATATATATATATATATATAGAACTTTCGTTTGCTGTAAGTTCAATTGCAGTATTTAAAATCAACAATAATATAACTGTACATTTTTATTGTAATAAGGATTAATGTTATTTTTAAACCAAGGGATTATTTATTTTAGGTGTGTTTCTTAAATTTAATACAGCAGATATTACTTAATTATAAGTATTATATATTTTATATTTTCTAATTTGAGAACAATGAAGACAGTTAAATCGTATCTTGTTTAATAAAGGAAATATAGTCTGGTGTTGTTAGTGGTAAACCGTGACTATCATTTATGTACGCACACGAGCAAAGTAACCGACGCTATTGTCTTGTATTGTTTGCAAAATGAAATTTGTATTTGATAAAATTAAAATACTAGCACATAATTTACTAATAGTACTGAATATACACTACCAACAAATTTAAAATAATAAAACTATTCTTAAATAAACAATAAAAATAACGTATATTTCTATATTATAATATTTTGTAACAGGTTGTTTTAATATGCCTGTATTAAAATTTATTTGTTGCAATGCGACTCACATTATTTCAGAACAGGACAAGTTCAATGCATAAATGCAAGTCAAATTGTTATTAGTAAGGTATTTCAATGAAGCATCTTTTTGATTCATCTTTGATGAGTGTTAGCGTTGTAGTAGGCTTACTAGGTTGGTGGAACTCTTTAGGTTAATTCCTCAAAAACTCAGACAGTAAATCAGTATCGATTTATTCCGTTCTGTATGAATAAATATTGTAGGTACAAAAACAAAACACTTCATTTTATGCAATGGAAAATATTAAATTTTTTTACCTCAATGTCCTAATAAAGCCATTTACATTATTCAACCATACCTAACAGTCCTTGAGTCCTATAGTATATGGTATGTACCTCACAGTTCTGTAGTAAGGTTGTTATACTTCACAGTTCCGTTCTACATTCCCTAAGAAACATTAAGGATTTCACTAGTCCACGTATTCATATTTTATTCGTTGCAGAGTTTTTTATTTTATTTTTTATTAAAGTTGTTTTTATTATGTAAATGTTTTATTTTATTTAATCACTCATCTTTTTTTTATACTTTTAGGTCATACCAAAATTTAAAAAAATATCTGTTTATGTTGTTGAGGATATCAAATTTATACTAATATTATAAAAGGGTAAAATTTGTTTGTTTGTATAATTCATATTGATAAAATCCTTTTTTATTTTAATATTTGTAAATTTAGTCGTCGGACAGAAATCTTACGTTAGGCTTAGACTGATGAATCATCAATGTATTCACATTTATTACCATAGCAACCAATTGAATAAAATAAGAGATAAATCAACGGTTTGCTCCAATATTTCAATCAACAGCTTATTTCAAACTTTGAAGCAATTTTTAAATTTCTAACTTTTAGGTTAGGTTTTTATTAAAGTGTAGACCTGAGCCTTGCTGGTTCTTTTAACCTTTATTATAACAACTGATGTTATAAAATATACAAAACAATTTGATTTGAACATTATTTAACATTTTTTGCAATCTTAGCTTTGGGGTTATCTATCTATATAAAAGCGAAATGGCACTGATTCATTCATCAGCAGAACTAAAAATCTACTGAACCAAATGAGTTCAAATTTGGCATGCATGTTCAGTTGGACCTTTAGACGCGCACTAAGAACGGATTTTGAAAACATCCCAAAGATACGCCCAATAATCGCGTTTTTCTAGCGATTTTTTGTGTTTTCTCAGCTTTTTCGAGAACTAATTGGCAGAAAATGTTGAAATTTGGTACTTAGGTTCGTTTAAGGCCTAAAAGTAGTCTGTTAAAAAATGTTTGAGATTCTCCCAAAATTACGCCAGAAATAGGCGTTTTTGCATTTTTCCTTGCGTTTTCAATGCGTTTTTGATCATCCCCAAATTACGCCCGAACGGATTGGAATGAAATTTGGTATGTAGCTTCCTCTAGGTCCTTAGGCGCTCTCTAAGAAAGGGTATGAAAAATTTCGAAATTTTAGGAGGGGTTTGGGGGGATCAAAGTTACTAAAATCATAATTTCAGATCTTTTATTATTATGACAATAGTGCTTTTATTATTTAAGATCTATATATATATATAAGCCAAATACCACTCACTGACTGAACACTTAAAAAGAATACAATTACGTTAAAAAGACATGGATATACCAACCACCACGGGCAACACCGTACGAGTCAGCTAGTTATTAATAATATTATAAAGAGGTAACAATTTTGTGTTTGTAGTTTGTATGTAGGGGATAATCTCTGGAACTACTAAGACGATCCTTAAACTGCTACACTACCCTTGAGTAACATAGATAGGCTAGTATTCATTTTGATTTAAGGGTTAAAACAACCCCTAAGACAATAAATATTAATTGTTTTACTTTCCTTACAGCTAGAGAACTAAAATTTTGTACATTTATTTCTTACAAGATACATAGAAAAAGTTAACTAGATTAGCATTTTGTCGCGTGCTGCTAGGGGGTGAAAATTTCATGACAACGCCTAAAGCGATAAAAATTAATTGCTATATTTTCCTTGGTTTTAGTAAGCTGAAAATTTGTATATCTATTTCTTAAAACATACAGATAAAACAGTATCATAGATTGAAATATTGTCTCGTGCTAAGGGGTGAAAATGTAGTAAAATGTTGATTGTTATACTTTCATTAAAGCTACAGAATAAACCCTTAATCAATTAAGGAATTTAAATATACATCCTAATTAAAATTAATAAGACATCTTAGAATTTTAATATAAGCCTATATAAAATAACCTCTTTGCATTTGGGGTTGGCAACCGAAGCGAGCATGGGACTGAGCTAAGGAGTAGTATTACTTTGTATACGATTTATTTAATGACTCTGCCGACTTGTAGAACTTTACTGTCTCGATGCCTGGCCGCCAGTGCGAAAGTATAAGTTAACATTCTAAGATATTTTATAAATTTTCCATATTTAGTTACATGTCCTTGCATATTTTTAATACGTTTATTTTCAGTAGTTGTATTATCTAACCTATTTATGGATCTGGAAACTCTGTTCCACTATTATTAATTATTTCTCTTTCAGTTTGTGGACTTGACAATAATTTTGAATTTGAAATGAATTACGATTATAACTCTGACTTTGTTGATCTCCTAATTTGTACGATCTAGGATTTTTAGTTGTGGATGTTACATTTCCGGGTGTTCAAGTACTACTAAAACATTTTTTTAATACACTTTGTCGCCAACTTTTAATTCTGTTGGCCAACTTTAATTTAAGTGCTTAGCTGTTTTGTTGTAATAAGTTTGTGTTGTTCGGTTCAAACATTTGACTATAGACAATTTGGTTTTCAATAATTTAGATTTTAAAGATTTAGTACTTAAAGATAATAATGAATTAAATTTTCATTAAAATAAAAACTATTCTGGTGATGGTAATACGCCTTATTCCTATAACTTAACAGTCCCAGATATGGATCTGATTTAGAAAACGCAGCTTTCGTCAATATTCTTTTTAGTATTTTAACTGCAGCCTCGGTCATACCATTATTGACGATAGAAATACTTCTAGAACTTTAATCAACAATAAACTAATAAGAACAATTAGGAATAAATCTAGTGATTATTCTTCATATCGCCTTAATAATGATAAGTTCACAGTTAGGAAATTGAAAGATAAATTAAATAATAATAAAGTCTTAATAACTAAGGCCGACAAAGGTAATTCAGTTGTTGTAATGGACGAAATCGACTATGTGAGCAAAGTCAACGATTTCCTTGAAAGGAATAAGATCGTAAAACTTAACAATGATCCAACTAAGAATTACCTTAACATTATAAATAAATCAATGAACACCTGCACACATTTATTTTCCAAAAGTGATTTAAAATGGTTAAAAATGATTAATCCTAGTGCACCTAAACTCCGAGGTTTGCCAAAAATCCACAAAAGTAACGTTCCGATTAGACCTTTAGTTAACTTCACAACCGCACCTACATACAACATATCCAAATTATTGGACCGCATCATTAGAAGAGAAACAAAGTTTGCAAATAATTACAGCCTGAAAAATAGTCTCGAAGTCGTTGATAACATTAAGAATACGGAAATAAAACGGAATAACATATTAGCGTCCTTTGACATCGTTGATTTATACACAAATGTACCTGTAAAAGAAACAATTAATATTTTGGAAAATAACCTCAAACAAAATTCTACACTTAACCCCGATGCAATAAATGAACTCATAACATTGTTGAACTTAGTTTTGGAACAGAATTATTTCTGTTTCAATGGTAGTTATTACTTCCAAGAAGACGGACTTGCTATGGGTTCCCCTCTTTCGAGTGTTTTAGCTGACATATATCTTAACCATTTTGAAGTAACTCATATTTTCTCAGACAATAATAAATATAGAGATAAATTGATCTATTACTACAGATATGTTGACGACACCCTGTGCTTGTTTGATGGTACTGCTAGACAGTTGAATTTAATGAAAAATTATCTAAACAGTATTAATCCCAAGTTGAAATTCACCCTTGAAAATGAAGTAAACGACAGCATTAACTTTTTGGATATATCAATAGGCAAGAAAGACGGATTTCACACATTTAGCATATACAGAAAGCCTACTGCAACGGACCAAACTATTCATGCTTCTTCAAATCATCCGATGAACCATAAGTTAGCTGCCTTCAACAGTCTCGTCCATCGGTTACTCAGCTTGCCTCTGAATAATAGTGATTTCTAAAGGGAATATAACATAATAAAACACATAGCGTCGGTAAACGGTTATGAACGAGGATTAGTCGACAGACTAATTAAAAAACACAAAAGAAAAATAAATAGCGCAAAAGAACTACCCAATGAACCGAGAAAGAAACTAACTTATATACCCATTGAGTTTAACAGGAAACTTGAATTTAGTTAAAGAAAGAATTGAGAAAATATAATATCATCCCGGCATACAGAACCACAAATAACCTCGTCAACTTTTTGAAGCCAAAGATTAATAATCCATCTTTTGATAGAATGAACACATCAGGTGTATATAAGATTACGTGTAGTGATTGCTCTAAATTTTATATCGGTCAAACTGGACGATCTTTCACCAAACGGTTTAAAGAACACCTACCTAGACCCACGCTATTTGAACAGAGATCCAGTTTTGCCAAACACCTCATTGATTTTGACCACAAATACGTCAATGTTCATAATAACCTGAAAATTCTTCATACATGCAGAAAGGGCCGTTTGCTGTCATCCCTAGAGGAATTTGAAATATATAGTGCATCAAAATATGATCCAGTAAATATGTTAAATGATAAACTGCATTATTCATCTAATGAATTATTTAACACAGCCATCAACCTGAGATAAAATTGTTGACTCAATACCATCATGATTGGACATCCTTATCTCATATATAAGATTGCACAAGACCACAGTTGTACACATGCCCTCCATGAAATGACATGTGTAGAGGAGTCCTCATGTGATTTGTAAAGTTGTTTTTTCAGTGTATATATTTAAATTTGTTCAAGTGTTTGTGTTTTTTAATGTTTTGTGTTAATTGTGTATAGTTTATTACGACGTGTTCCACAACAGTGGAATGAATCATTTTTGAGGTTGATGATGGTGGCATGAACCACCGAAACCGGTAATCCAGAAAGGATATATTTTAGAGTGCTCGACGGATAAAAATAAGGTAATTAATTACCCATTATTATCATACCATTAGACTGCGAATGTTTGAAAGTAGTTATTATATGTTCAACACGTGAATAATCTTTTGAAGAATTGTGTGTTCCAGCGTCAGTTGCAAAAGTAATTGGTATACCAAGACTAGCAAGTATAGATCAGCAATTATCACTTTGCAATTATATCAGAGTAAACTCTGTAACTCTATATATTTGGAATAGTAGTCGACTACGATCAAATAGTTTTTGTAAAATGTCTGCACCCAGTTTGCACCAAGAAGTATTTGGTAATTCATTTAAAATTAACGGTTCTTTGCTATTAATTTTATTAAAAGTCGAACAAGCTGCACTATTACTTACTAATTGCTTAATATTATAATTTATTTGAGGGAATTTCAATAAATGTACCAAATTACGGGCTTTCAATTCACATGATTTTGTACCTTCGTGCAATCTGATTAACATCTCTCTTTGTAATTGTTTAGGTATTACTACAGACTCATTTAAAAAAATTATGTTATCAATTAATATGCAAAATGTCTCTAATACAATTTTACTAATTTTTTTCTTTGACAGGACAACAAAATATAATTCTTTAATGTATCTAAACAGATGTCTTTTTCTGTTTCTTTTTTAATTAATTCTAGTTTGCTCTTCGATATAGGTATATTATTTTTAAAAATGCTTTTTGACATATTATCTTTTCATCTAAACAATTAATTTCTGCTTTAGTTTCAACAGGAAGTGAAAAGCTAGATAAAGTGTCAGCATGTATAAATATTTACCCTGCTTATAAACTACTCTTAGCACAACAGGGTTCATAACATCCCGTTTAACATTCGGTTCTGAAACTTTTCAATTATTTTGAATTGTTCCATTCTATTTAATTCTTTTTTAAAGGAGCTAATAAGAAAATGGAACCCTTCTTGGAGGTTAGACATTTTCGTTAAGATTAATATGTATTTCATTTGACATTAGTTCTATGCTACCATAAAAATAAAGAGTTGCATTTTTTAATCAAATTATCATAATTTATAAAACTACTTCTAGTATAACTATTTTCAAGATCCATATCTACTGACTTTATCCTGTTATCAACCCAAGAGAACAAAAAGTTTGTAACCCTAAAATATTTGAACAATATCTATTACACTAAACATTAACAGTATTTCTTACAATCTAATTGACATTCACCAAGTACAGGTATATTCTCACCAGTGTAAGTTGTTAAATTAAAATGATCAATTACTTGGATAGATTCAATTTCTTAAATATTTTCATTTAATTAGGTTTGTTTGAGCATTTGTACCTAGTTTAAAAGAAACCCATTGATTTATTGTTTTTAAATCTTGAACCCATTCATTTTTGTTAGATATTTGTAAGCCATCTTCTTCTTTTTTAGCATAACTGTATCAATACTAAAATTTTCAACTTCGGAATCTTAAATCTATCCAAGTTCTTTTAATATAATCACCATTATCTCTAACTACATTAACATTTCTGAAATTACACACTGTTGCAAAATTATTTTGTCGGTTACAATTAAAACATGTGTTATTAATAGCTGGGCATTTATTTTAAACATGTTTTTTGCCGCAACATACCCAGTTTTTATTAAAGTTTTTAACTTGTTAGTTTGTGTTATATTACCTGAAGGTATTTTGTCATAAAGTTCTGTAAAATAGACGTTTTCTCTGTAGATAGGTTAGGTTGTTGACGCCAGTTTATTTTGTGATTTATGTTTTTCTTGATGTGACAAAATTCTGTGGGGTTATACTTTTCCATTTCTTGTATCTGCTTCTGTGACAGTTCAGCTACTTTTCATTATCCGGCTACTGCTAAAACTTTAGGTAAGTTTAGGTAATCTTCCCGAAGTAACAATTTTTTAATATGTTGGATTTTATTGTTTAAACCAAAAATAAGTACATCACATACTAAACTTTCTCTTACACTGCCTAATTCGCACACTAAACTTGTATTAATAACAGCTGTCTATAGATTCTTCAGAAGCATGTTTCCTTGTAAGAAACTTGTGTCTAACTACTTACTGTTAAACAAATAAAAGAGCCCTGTGGCGACAAAATCACACTGATTTAAATAAAAACCCGAACCACAAAACAAGGAGCAAAAACTATAACTAAACAACTAAATTGTAAGTTAAGTTTAATACCTTACCCTAGGTACTTACTGTTAGGTTTGTTTTAGGTATAAAATAAGTTTCAAATTTCCCTAAAACTATTTCATACTTTCGTGAATCAGCTGTATTAAGGTATAAACGAATAGAAAATGTGTATGCATTTCTAAATCTAAATTTTGTTGTAATAATGCTCATCTTTTTCCACATCTAACTTGGAAGCCGTTATTAAAAAGATGTTGAATCTTTGAAACCACTGTTTTCAGTTTTGAGCCAAGTTACCCTCTAAACTTATTGGGCCTATGTCACACCACAGTTTGAGTCCGTAATGATGTATCCAAATTATAACTCGGCTAACTTAAACAAAAATTTAGGTTGAATTTTTATAACTATCATTTCTATATTGTACATTAAACAGCAGGTAAATTGCAATGAGACTTTTCAAAACGAGCTCTTCTATTTTTTACCTTCATGTTACATACTGCAAAACATATTTGATGACGTAGGTTAACCTAGGCCTAGTTGGTGAAGCACATTTTTTTCACAGACTTTCTTCAATCCATATTATGTGAAATTCCTTTTACTTCTTCACTTCTGACTCCATGTTTATGTTCGTGAGGATATTAAATAGAATATAAAGAAAGAACTAAGTAAGTAATATTACTTTTTATATGATTTATTTAATACACTATGCAACTGCAAACTTGTACAACTGTCTCGATGCCTGGCCACCAGTGTCTGCATGATTTTGACCTCTCAACAATTTCTTATTATTACTCTAACAATAATTTATTCTTGAAGAACTTTCAAACCTTTCATTGTTGCACTTGATTTTTATAGATTTCCGACAAAGATGTTCACATTCGACTAATTTCGATTGGAATTGAGAAAATCTGTGATTTTTTTAGCATCAGCGTCAACTGTAGCTTCGACTAAAAAAAGTATGCGTGACTAAAGTCTGTGACTGTTCACTGCAAGTCTGTGACATCTAGTGTAAACGAATTTCTAGTCACAGTCACTGACATAAATATATCATGGTCGCTTAGTGAAATTTTCGTCACAGTACGAGAAGACAGTATATTTTAAATAATAACAAATGTATAGTATTTACATTGAACCTAGTGATTTCTAATATAGTAGTATCATAACGAATAACTAAGGCTCGTTTTAAATGTAGCCAACTCATTGTCCTTGATAGTAAAAAATCTATAAACCACTCTTTTTACTTTCTCCCCCCCTATACGTAGTATATGGAGTAAGTATTGTTTTCGTCCAAATTTTCGAATTTGAATTTTTAGTGGAATTATCTGTTTTGGTGCTCCGTGAACCCAAAACAATTTTTTAGTGGAATTATCTGTGTTGGTGCTCCCTGAACCCAAAAATATTTTTAGTGGAATTATTTGTTATGGGTGTTTTAAGTGTTTTTTTGGTGATGTCTTTCCGTGTGTCTGTGTGTCTGGTTTCTGTTAGGATGTGTACCGGGCTTGGAGACCATACCAACGGTCCGATTTTCATAAAATTTGGTATGTAGGTGTAGTTCTGGAATATATCCAGGCCTTTTTCATTTTTAAAATTTTTTTATTTTTAAGGGGGTTTTACCCCCCAAAATATGGCCAAAAAACGAGAAAAATCTAAATTTCTCAAAAACGGTTCTAACGATTTTGATAAAATTCTGCTTATTTGTAGCCCTTAATGTACTCTACCATATGCAAAAAACCGCATCTTCCTAAAAATTTTCGTTTACGTTATAATAATAATAACTGATTT
>JAGFPH010007578.1:0-14441 GCA_018207615.1 Philaenus spumarius | reverse complement strand
TCTAGGATCCTAGGTGATTGCTAAGAAAAAATTCGAAATTAGGGAGGTTTTGGGGGTGTCAAAGTTACTAAAAATCCCCATATTTAACTTTGATTTGTCTCTCCGTGCAAAGCCGGATAGGGCCAGCTAGTAATCTATATATAAATAATTCAACCACGCAGCTGGACCGCTGACGTGAGTTGAGCAAATTTCCAAAATTAAGTTTATATGCCTATGTTTTAGGGTTTCAACCAATAATTTGGGAAGTAGGTCTACTCACGAAGGCGTTGAACAGCTGTCTGTGTGTACGCAATATATTAGTAGAATTTGCTTGCGCCTATTGACCTCGCGAGTTTGCACCACTTGGCTTCGAACCGGGTACTTTTATGGTATTTTACGTCTTGATCGATTTTGGTGGAACCAAGCGAGCTATAAGGTCGCGTAAAAAACAAAATGTGCAGAATAACTAAATTTATTTTTTAAGAAAAAAACTCTAAAAACATTCCATTTTCGTAGTAAAATTCTCAAAAAATGTTTACTTCCGGTCAAAAAACGTACTTCCGGTTGTTGGATTTTTTTGGCTAACAAACTCGTCCGAGAGACATAAACAACCAACATGTGTACGAAATTTGAACCAAATCGGACTTAAAATGCGGCCGCTAGAGTGCGAACACATATATAAATATATATTATATATACATATATATATATATATAATAGGTACAATAAATTAATTATTTTATGTGTTTGAGTGTCTAAGTAAGGCAAGAAATAGGTAAAGTTAGTCTTTTGTTATTTTATATTTTGTTATGTAGTTATTAAATGTTGTTATTGAAAAACGTGGCCGTTTAAATTGTTCGCTTGCGTTTAAGACTGAGAGGGTTAAAACAAATACTGGGATTGTTCCCATCCTTTGCCATGAGTGAAAAATGTATTCTTACAGCAAAGATTTGACCGATAAATACAAAAACAAAGTAAAAACAATTATTTATGAAATAAACTAAACAAATCGTGACGAAGCAGTTGGAGAACAATAAAAGTATTTACACGCAATTTTAACGCGCGCACTTCCAGACATTTGCTATCATGACAGATGGAAGGACAAGTTACTCAAGTACAATTTTAAATATGAGTGTAAAAAGCACTTCATGAAATATAACTGCAAATGAGTTCTTTAGCAGAGTGCTTACGTGCAATTCAAATGCATATACAAATAATTCGACCACGCAGCTGAACCGCTGACGTGAATGTTGAACGAATTTACAAAATTAATTTTATACGTTTTAGGGTTTCAACCAACTATTTGGGAAAAAGGTCTTCTCAAGAAAGCGCTGAATAGCTGCCAACGTGTACGAAATATATTAGTAGAGTTTGTCTGTACCTCACCCTCCAGCCCTATCTATTTTAGTTTTTGGTAGATTGTTAATTATTTTTGCCAACCACGTTATATTGTATTGTGCTAATGGCGTGTTATGTTGTTGAAATGACATTGTGGATGTAGTTATGTATGCAACGCCCTCCCCTCTTCTAACCGTGTACGCCCGGTACAGCGTTACTCGGTACGAGAGGTGGGTAAAGCGAAACTTCATACGATGTCAACAAATATAAATTTCAGAAGCGCCAAATGTCCAGGTTTTAACACTTTGTGGTATTAGTCAAATGCAGAGTAGGCCTACGTTGACAGGAATATGTAAGGATAGGTTTTGGCAGTCATCAGAAAAACTAACATAAAAGGGTTGGGAAATTTTCGTATGTAGCATCAATTTTTAAATGGTTTATTATAACGTAAGGCATAAGAAGAAGAACATATTATTTCATGTTTAGTTTTGCTATCCTTTGCAGTAAAGAGGCAATGAATAATAGTGTACAGTACGATTTTTTTAACCGTGCCCTCGGCCAAGATTGTACTAGCCTGAATGATAACGTTAGAAATCGCTCTGTCTACTCTAGTTTTCTCCACGAAAACTGAGCCGAGCGGCGTGAAACAGCGAAAACCGAGCTTCAATACACTGTCATTAATACACTTAGCAGCGATGTAAAATTATGAAACTTTCACGGATACGCAGATAAGAACTATACGATTCGTACGATGTAAAAGAAAATCAGTTACAAAACCTATTTCATATTTTAAAAATCAATATTACAACAATGCACTTTAATAATGACATGCAATTTTCACACCGCTGGAAAGTTTTTTATTTGTTGGTCAGAGACAAAGTGTTCGCGAGAAAGTTTTAGATAAAGGTCCAAATTAAATATTTTATTTGAAACATTTTTTCGTTTGACTTACGGTTTGCTCGGTGCAGCGGTATAATGTGTGCGTTTCAATTAAAACTACACCTGGCCGGGCCGGGCAGCCAAGCCGTGTTTCCCTTGACCGAGTTCGTCCTCATTTTATAAACATTATAAAATATTGTATATTATACATATTATATTATCATTTATTATTATACACTGGTTCATTTCATTAAAAGCAAGAACAGGTTTTTATTTCAATGATTTTATTCGAATAATTATTCAATCATTTTTGTTTATTCGAAGTTTTTGGAACTGCCTTTACAATCCCTCCCCGCTACACCGCTAGCCCACCGTGCGCTAGCCGAGCCGAGGGCACGGTTAAAAAAATCGTACTGTAGTCGTATGCCAAGTCAAGTTGTGTCGAGGAGTCTAGTGGCGATGCTCAGTCATCTGTGGCACCTTCGTTTCGCAACGAATAAATGTGTAAAACTAAGCTTGTGTTATTATTTACTCGTATATAAATATTATTTTATTTTATTTTATGTTTAACAACGAACCACAAATGTCATGGTCAAGTTCCCCACACGGGAGTGCAGACTAGGTGCATTTATTAAGAGAGGTTTGACGTCCCTCGCGTTCCCGGTCGAAACATACATTTTACTACAGTACTTACAACATTAAAACAAAAGCTTACCCGCGTGCATTAAAACCTTTCTTAAAATTTCACTTTTAAGTTACTTAGCAGGGAATATGCAATTAAAATGGCAAAACTACAACTAGCTAATAAGTACATGTTGCATTATTTCATTTCGCGTTTCTGTGTTTTTGTTATGTTGGGAGCACTTATTTTATCTCATATGTTTATAATTATTCGTTAGTTTTAACCTTATAGTACTTTCTGTTTTCCAAAACATAGACACACACACACACACGCGCGCGCGCGTTACGTCTATTAAAACCTTTCTTTGTCGGATCGGAAGTGTTTACAGATTGGGGGTCCACCTCTGCCAATGTCCCTCAAGGGGTGGCTGCCCATCCCGTGGCACTGGGGCCCGAAGGGCAGTTATTTTTCTTTTCAAATAATTTTTAATCAATGCAATAATTTTGAAAGTAGTTTGACCTATAACTTTTTTATACTACTTACCAAGTAATATTGAAAATTATTGTTTTGTAACTCAGCATAAAAACATCATTATAGTCATTGACAATGCCAATATAGTTCTAATAGAAATTTGATAATACAAGAAAAGTATAAAGAAGTTCCAAAAACCCCATTATTTATCCCTAAAAATCCTAGGCGAGCTCACATCTTTTAATGGCGACAGTAAAAGCAGTTCTTATAGAAAGAACAAAAGCAGGTAAGCAAAAACCGGACGAGTCTGAGAATACGTAATTTGAGGTTATTGCACCATAGTGTTTATTATAATCAGGGGTATATGCAGATATAAAATATTCTTCTAAAAGGTCACGTATAAAATGAAGATTGAAAATATGTAGTTTCTCCAAAAACCTGACATGTCCACTGTCTTTCCATCAAAATGGGACATGTTCATGGACTTGCCTTCAAGGCCGTAGTTACGAAAACTTTTAGGGGGGGGGGGGGGTCCGGTTATGACCGGGGTTTGAATTTAAGAGGCGGCAGGACTCAGCCAGGCAGCCCATGGCTCCGCTGCTCAGTTTAACATGGGGTGGATTTACATTTGTCTTAATTAAAATCATAAAAAATTTTTTTTCCAAAATCTGTTATAGTAGTTTGATTAAGTAGTATTATAGGTTCATTTTAACCTAAGTCATTGTCCTTAATACATTTTCTTCAGATTTTATTTTAATGAAATACGTATTTTGAATCCCCATAAGAAATATAGCATTTTTATACAAAACGCATTCAACTACAAAACCTGCATTTCTAAACCTAAAATTTTCAAACCTACGCCATTTTTAAGAATATTTATTACTTGTTAATTTGATACTTAAGAATTTGGAACTAATTCATGTAAAGAATTATTTTTTATCGATTGTAAAACACCTTACAAATTGTGAATGTCGCCTAGAGCCGCAGTAGTTTAGCCGGTGTCCGTCAGATGCCACTAGCGTAGTTTGGTAAGGAAGAGGAAGATTGTCAGTCGCCAGCTACGAGCTACCCTCGCTGTTCTGTTCTTGGCAAAGTTTCTATGTTGTGTTGTGATGTGATTACAATTAAATAAAAATAAAAATCGGACCACCCAAAACAAAATGGCGGCCCTAAACGTGTTGAAATAAATTGACATAAAGTTGCTAATATCTCGAAAAGGAAGAGTTTTTAGAAAAAATTTCAAGAGACTAAAAATGTTTATTTCAAAGTGCTTGGCCTGAAATACCAAATCGATTTCGTAAATTTTATAGTAATGACAACATTATCTGTCATGCAAAACAAACAGCACTAAAATCGGCCAGGAAGATCTTCAGAAATAGATATCAATAGGGTTACCAAACGTTTAAGGGTGGACTGAATTATATAAGTAAGATTATAAAGAGGTAAAGTTTTTTGTGTTTTGTTTGCATGTAGGGGGTAATCTCTGGAACTGTACTGAACCGATTGAAAAAATAGTTTTACTAATAAAAAGCTACACTATCCCTGAGTAACATAGGCTATAATTCATTTCAATAAAAACATTTTTTTTTTATTTGTAAATTTAGTAGGAAAATATTCTTAGGTTAGGCCTAGACTAATAAATCAACACATGTATTTACATTTATAAAGAAAACATAACATGATTATGTGTATAGAAGGTTCCAACGGGGTTGGCGCGCGAAGCACGCAGGGGTTTCCCTTAGTTATTAATATAGTAATAAATTAAAAATCACCTGTATACCTTCTATTTTTAGGACGAAAACTAAGCAAGAAAACCAAAATCTAGTGTCACAGTGATATGATTGGCTGCACGAAGTGAATGAAGCCCACTCATTTACAGAGAGTAGGTTAGGGGTTTATTGTCCGTCTGTAGGCATAAGTCTTGTCCCTTTGGCTTTCATTACGCGTTCATGAATAGAGCCCAAATCTGTTACATAGCTTCTTCATACCAAAATCTCGGTCAAGTTTGTTTCTCAAACAAATCCGCCACATGGCTTCGCCCTATTGGCTTTCAAAAAATTAAATGTTAATTATATGTAGGGCCTAAGAAAATATTTTATGAAATAGACATTATTTTGTATGTAACTATAGCAATAGGGAGTCCAGGTAGAGGCCAGGTAAGTTCAACACACACAAACTCAAGGTCGGGAGTAGTAAATGAGCACCGATCATGGTCCCCAGAACACGTTTAGGGTGTCATTAAAAATTATATATATGTACTATATATA
This sequence comes from Philaenus spumarius, assembly GCA_018207615.1. NCBI lineage: Eukaryota > Metazoa > Arthropoda > Insecta > Hemiptera > Aphrophoridae > Philaenus > Philaenus spumarius. The sequence continues at coordinate 8,885 of JAGFPH010007578.1, read as the reverse complement.
TGTGTTCGCACTCTATGGGCCGAATTTTAAGTCCGATTTAGTCCAAATTTGGTACACATGTTAGTTGTACACGACCTTTGTTTTTTACACGACCTTTTATAGCACGCTTGGTTCCCCCAAAATCGATCAAAACGTAAAATACCATAAAAGTACCCGGTTCAAATCCAGGTGGTGGATTTTACCGCTGGGCATCTTCTAATCCGATATCGACGGCAGAATTTGTAGTTTGCGAGCGAAGTGAAGCATAGCCCGAGGCCGCAAGGTCGAGGTGCAAACCCGCAAAGCGTGTTTTTCCACTGCGAGTGGAACGAAGGAACGCGTGAGTCGAAGCTGGAGGCTTAGGTGCAAACAAATTTTACCAATATATTTCGTACACACAGGCAGCTGTTCAGGGCCGTCGCGTCATGAGTAGACCGATTTCCTAAATATGTAGTTGGTTGAAAAATTAAACCATATATATAAACTTAATTTTTGAAATTTTCTCAACTCACGTCAGCTGTTCAGCTGCGATGTCGAATTATTTGTAATTTTATCTAGAAATGTTTAATAAATATAAATTGTACACATAATTACAAGAAAAGTGATACCAAGCATTCTATAATATATTGTAATTGTTGTAAATTTGGGATTAAAAGAAAATACGTAAACTGTATTGTTATTATACTTTATGATTAACATACATTCGCATATTCATTATAAATATAATTTATTAAAGCTGTTTTAATCGAATGAGATTTTGTTTAACCATGGGACACTAAATGGCAAAGGTCTTTTAATATTATGAAAATAATAAACGATTGTATAGGTACCTAAATATATTTGTATACTACTTATAATTAACATTTTTCGACTAAAAAAGATCCATTATTCACTAGGTGACTAATGAACAGAAATATGGTCGTTTCTAATCTCCTGCGCTCTAGAGTGTGAGGTGACTTGACCTGGCCTCTACCCGCACTCCCTGTGTGCTAGAGGTACACATGTGTTTAGATAGTGTTATCAGAGATTTATCGAAATTGTATTTTTGATTCGTAAAGTAACAGAAATAAAAATCTAAATTTTTAGCTATAAACTTTTAGTTTTATTTAAAAAAAAACAATCAGTTAATATTATATGTGAATGCTATGTAGCCTATATCTAAATGTAAGCACCCCACTTAGTAAACTAAAAAGTTATTAAAGAAATTGAAATGCTATTTTAGCACAAATGTTTTACTTACCTTGGCTTGAAGAAGTATTTATTGTAATTTAGTGTACAGTCTTCAGTTTGTAAAATATTTGTTGTTATTTTCAATGTGTATTTATTTATAAGTTTTTGCATATTTTCCTAAACTGTTGATAAAGTTTTTAATAAACGGCCTGTAAAATAATAGTTAACTTATTTATGGTATGATTTTCAGATATAAACAAAATTTCTTTTGGGTAATTTTACATATTGATGTTTTTGCTGAATAAATTAGATGAGACAATATTGTTTTTCAAACAAAACACATCGTGTTTGATATCATTCCTCCTATTTGTTTACTTACTCATAAATTATACTATATGTAGAATTACAAATTATGAGTCGGATAAAAAAGTTAATGAATGTATTAGAAGTACAGTACTAGTAGGTAGAGGAACTGCGAGAGCAGGGTGATTACACGGGTCAAACCCAGGTAGCTGGCTGGCCCGACAGCCAACTTACAGTTTGTATGTAGAGTATAATAATGTCAACGCTACGCGATTCTTATGGACGAACCTAAATTTTGTAAGCATTCTCCCCCTCCTATCATATTTTTCTATTACGGCTGAAGGTCAAGCAGACAGTCGAGGGTTGTGCAACCTCACTTTGTGCAGGCAGCGCTCCAAGCAGTGTACGGACAAACTTGTAGAGAGCGACTCTGGTGCTTACTTTGGAAACTAAAAGGCGGTTTTTAAATCAAGTCCTGCGGCCTCTTAAACCCTTTTAACACGTTTACTGCTAAGGACGCACATGCATTGCACGCCAACCCCCGTATTGGGAGTATTTTTAATACACAATGCATTGCGTACTTCGCACGCCAACCCCCATATTGGGAGTATTTTCAATATACAATGCATTGCGTGTTTTGTTAAAGTTTTTTCACGATACTACTGGAATATCAGTTGCTTTTCTATTGCGTATATTGCCAGGTAAAGTTCGTCATATCCGCCCTAGTGAGGATAAATTATATTCTCACTAGTGAGGATAAATCAGCTGATTACAACAATACAATATTGAAATAATTCCAATCTGTTTATAACATTTTGTTTGTTGTGTTTGCTTTACTTCGTGTTTAGTTGATGTACAAATGGAAGAATTACCACTTAAATATAAACTGGGTCTTTTATTGTTCGTTTGAATATGGTTACATTATTTAAATTCTTGTTAAATATAGGCCTAATCCTATTTGTTATTCAATAAAATAACATTTTGATTTTGTAAAAACATATTTTGTTTGTTTGTTTGTAGTAAATAAGAGTAAATAAACTTTTCAATTTGTAATAATCATATCTTTTACTGTTGTATCAATTAATGTTTTGCTGTAGTATCGTGAAAAATAGTGTTCAAAACTCGTGGGAAAATGTTCTTTTCAAATGCTCGTCTACGACTATCAATTTAAATACGACTCGCACCAGGAAAAATCACACACACTTTTCCCACCAGTTGTGAAATATACTATTGTTGAACCTTCATTTATTTATTTATAAATGAAGGTTTTCTTATTTAACAGATCAGGTCAAGCTCACAAGAGAGTAAGGCTGTAACCTACTGCGTCCATGTGTATTGTAGTTTAATCAAGTAAATCTAAATATCAGTATGCATGCAATGCACAGTGATATAAAATATGTTGTTCGATCCTGTGTTGTCTATTTTATAATTTAATTTGCACTTTTTAAACCTTTAATTTAATGTGAAATATACAAATATACTAGCGCTGATCGTGAAGATTTCGCGCACTAAGTGAATTTTCTATCAAGGCAAGACAAGCAAGGCGTAGCCAAGGGGGTTAGGGGGTTGAAACCCTCCTCCCCGAAATCCCGAAATTTAGAAGTAAAAATTAATACTAGGTTTAAAAAGTGCAAATTAAATTATAAAATAGACAACACGACAGAGGATCCAGCAACATATTTTACATCATTGTGCATTGCATGCATACTGATATTTAGATTTGCTTGATTAAACTACAACGTACAATACACACGGATGCAGTAGGTTACAGCCTTACTCTCTTGTAAGCTGTATCTGATCTATTAAAAAGAAAACTACGAAGGTTCAACAAAAATACTTTACTCTAACAAAACACGCAATGCATTGTGTATTGAAATACTCCCAATACGAAGCACGCACTGCTCTGTGTATTGAAATACTCCCAATACGGGGGTCGGCGTGCAATGCACTGTGCGTCGGCCGCTTCTCATAGTGTTCAGTGTCAAGCTCACATGAGCGTCCTTAGCAGTGAACGTGTTAAGAGGGTTTAAATTCAAATCCTCGGTCATGACCCGACCCTCCCGAAAAGTTTTCCCGGTTACGGCCTTGACTAGTATTGCACCATTATTTTTAAAGACACTCAAACCTTCATTAAAGCTGAAATCAGTCAGGATGTTGCAAATTAATGATGGAGATGTATACATCAAGAAAAGAGCTTCTTATAGTGGACCATGATCATGTATTCCATGGAATTCGTGTATCGCGTGCGGCAATGTGCCACTCTCAACAGAAATAAACCTTCCTCGACTCTATCCACAAAATCCAGGACTAAACCAAAGGATTATCGTAATCTTTTGGATTACTTAAGTTAGCCAGAGAATCGAGGGTTTTATGACAAAGTTATAGATACCAAAACTGAACCTGAAGAATGTGAAGTAAATATTGAAGTGGAAAGTGATGATAACAGCAGTAGTTGTGAATGAATATAGTTCTAACAAATCACTATTTTTTAATGTATTAAATTTATTAAAATAAATTTTGTTTTTATTGTATTTATAATGTATTTAGTACTACATCATTACTATGTTGTACCTTGGAATTGGCTATAGTTTTTTATAGGTTTATCACAATAAAAACATAAATTTGTTTCAACAAACAATTTTTCAATCCTAATTTGTTCAGCAAAAACCGGTCAAGCCCATAAAGTTTTTATTTTTTAAAGCTTATCGCTATCTTCTATCTTCTATCTTCCTATCTTTCTATCTTTCTATCTTCTATCTTCTATCTTCTATCTTCTATCTTCTATCTTCTATATTCTATCTTCTATCTTCTATCTTTCTATCTTCTATCTTCTATCTTCTATCTTATATCTTCTATCTTTCTATCTTTCTATCTTCTATCTTCTATCTTCTATCTTCTATCTTCTATCTTCTTTCTTCTATCTTCTATCTTCTATCTTCTATCTTCTATCTTTATATCTTCTATCTTCTATCTTCTATGTACCTAAATAGTAAGCGGTAAAACGATGATCACAAACTGTGCTAGAGAGTTTTTTTTTGTTTCCTAAAAAAACTTAAATTTGGACTTGTCCAGTTTTTGCTACCCATCAATTTTGATTACTTATCACGAGGCGTTACCCATCAAAAGTTCCTATTTTGAGATTTGTGGTGCGAATAAATAAACCTATACAATGCTAGCGTTGTATTTTCCTAAGTCAAAAATGCACCGATCAAGACTTACAAAGTCTCATTTTTATTTAGTACAATTTTTACGTTTTTATTTACTGTTATTTTATTTTTTTTTATTTACTACAACTTTTTCATTGAAACTAATAGCGTTCCATCCAATAATTTACAAAACATAAGCGAAAACATTCAAAAATAAAAATTGTTCGCGGTTTTTGTTGTTTCACAATAAAAGGTCGTCGTTTCCGAAGGTGGTATTTTCATCTAAAAACTATTCCTCGAGTCGGGGCGCAATCGGTCAGGTGTTAAATATTTTTACAAAAACTGTCTTTTCTTGACTCGTCTATTATCATTTAAATACTCTTTGTTACTACAATAAGCTTTTGTAAGCGGAAATGCTTTCAGAGACCTTTCGAAGACTAAGTAATTATACATTTTTAAATAAAAATTGTTTTCCTTTAAAATCGGCAGTTTTTTGCGCTATATCCAACCTATATTTTATGGGTATTTTGGCAAACTAAAAATTTACTTCTTCGCCTTGTGTTATGTGCATGACTTTTTCTTCAATAAACAAAATGGACTGTAGAACCATCGGTATCTTGTAAACTATAAATGTGACAGCAAACTTTAAATGGGGAACCTTTCTTTGTTTTTTGGGAAAGTAAAAATATGTACTTAAAAATATTTGTGAAGGACCGTTATTTTTCAGTATGTCCGTCAACACCCTGTATTTTGTGATAATTTAGGATTGTACGAGTTATTTTAAGACTTTTTCGTTATGGGTGTATTTCTGTATATGTTATACAGGGTGTTCCCAAATTATGTTTCCAGACTTCCACAAATTATTCCTTTGGTCAAAACAAAAACAAAACTTCCAATAAACATAGGTCCTAAAACGCTTCGTTTTCCAGATATCCGCCATTTTGTTTTTTGTACAAAATAATTCATATCTAGAGAACGGTTTGACTGATTGAGTTCAAACTTGGCATGAAGTTTAACCTAAGAGTGATATACCTCGAGAAAAATAAACGATTAAATCCAATCATGCGTTTCAAAATGGCGGCCGTTTGAAAATTTCACACCTAAATTACTCCAAAACCATACATTTTAACAAAAAATGTCAAGACACCTTTTTTGTAGCCCTTTTGATTCCCTATCGTATGATGTAACTGTAAAAACAATCGGATGAAGGATAATAGCTAAGTAAAAGGTAATGGCAACAAATGTCCATACAATATTGTAGTATTACTGTGTTGGTATAGGATGCCGGGTTGAACAAACCAATTAGTACACATAACTTAACTGTTATCCTTCATCTGATTGTTTTGACAGTTACACCATTCGATAGGGAATTAAAAGTGCTACAAAAAAGATGTCTTGACAATTTTCGTTAAAATGTACGGTTTTGGAGTAAATTAGGTTTTAAATTTTCAAACAGCCGCCATTTTGAAATGCATGATTGGGTTTAATCGTTTATTTTTCTTGAGGTATATCACTGTTAGATTAAACTTCATGCCAAGTTTGAACTCAATCAGTCAAACCGTTCTCTAGATATGAATTATTTTGTACAAAAAACAAAATGGCGGATATCTAGGAAACTAAGCGTTTTATGACTAATGTTTATTGGAAGTTTTGTTCTTGTTTAACCAAAGTAACAATTTGTGGAAGTCTGGAAACATAATTTGGGAACACCCTGTATATATGTTATTAGTAGTTCTGCGAACAGTAGACCTCGCTCGTTGAAATAACAAATGTGGTTTTGAGCTTAGGTTAAAAATAGTGTGCCAGTAAGGAAGTAAGTAGAACGTTCAGCTAGTGAATAATTATTTTGCAATTTATTCGTGTTCGACTCTAAATACTGTGTGGTGCAACAAAGAAACAAAATGAATAAGAGAATGTAGTTGGTAAAGGACTAAACTCAGTAAATACGACGCAACGCTAATCGGGCTCCTTATCTCGGCTCCCCCTCCACGACTCACTCACAGTCACAGCGGCCACACTGATGCAGCGCAGGAAAGAGCATGACAGCAGGTAGCGCTCTCTCTATTCCTCTCCATAAAATTATAAGGTTTTATAAAGATATCTAAAGAATAAACGTAAAAAACATTATTAAAATACAAAAACTTGGACGATTTTTAACAAATTTGAAGTTTGCGGCCATTTTGTGAGCTTACCGTTATAGATACGGGAAAACATCAAGAAAACAATTTTGTAGAACATCAAATTTCCTACCAGCAAAATGCTATTAGTTTTTCAATTCGACCTACGATTAAGCCACAAACTGGCTTTGGAAAAATACTTACACTGAGAGAAACGGTGCGGCCTCCATTTTTATTTTATTTAAGGGGTTAAAAATGAAAAATGGATAAAACCATATATACATGGCTCGGCCTAGGAATAAGGGACATAAATGCAAAAAATCATGACAATCGGTCAAGGCATTTGGTCGTAATCGTGAGATGGACCAGACGCACAGACGAAATGCCGAACGGTCTAGCTAAAACGGAGCCTCGCTTTGCTCGGTCAATGAGCTTACGTAGAAGGTTTTGTCAAACTAACGGCGATGTTCTAGACAGAAACTGTCCCATATAAATAATATGGGGATTTTTAGGACTTTATAATTTGTATTTTTTTACAAACTTAAAATGAGGAAACTATACATTTTATGTTTTTGTTGAGTATCCGAAAGTTTGGGCTTCAAATTGGTACACGAGTAATGAGCCCACGTAACTAAGAGATAGTTCTTTCAAAACTCCCGTTTAAATATCATGGCGTAATTTTAAAATGTCAGTTTTTTTTTTAAATACAGTGAATGTTTTCAGATTTTTATATTTCTCTGTAAATCTGCCGTGTAAAATGTATAAACTGACACTTCGTTTGTACAAATTGGTTGAAAAATAACGACGTAATGGGCAGATAAAGAAATTCCTGAGCGAATTAATTAAGTACAGTAGCGACACTTGTGAGAACAAATTTTACTTCTTTATAATATTAGTAGAGATATAGTCCTCGCGCCGCAAACGCTCGCAGACGTAACCCATACAACGTTAACGAAGTTGTACTATTCGGTTGGCCATTTATTTATTTAGTTAGTGCTATACAAATAATATATAACTGTCCAGGCTGTTACACGTATGTTTATGCTGTACTGTATGTGGTAGGCCTAACATGTAAATAAATAGCGTGCATACACCTGTTGGACGCTATAGGTTTAACGTCCTGAATTTTGTCCGACTTTTAAAGGGTCTGCTACAGTGGCGGCCATCTTGGATTTTTATCACGTAAGAGCAATGTTAAATTTAAAAACATTTATATTTTATCATAAAATTGTTCAAGGTCTCATTTTAACCAGTCACAATACGCACCCATTTTGCGATTCACTTTTTTTTAATACTGTCCATTTGTCACGTAATTGACATTTTTTTAGTACCAAGTTTGAACTTTTTCCTTACACAATAAAAAATGTATAATTTAAAGTGAATCGCAAGCCGGATTCGCAATTTTATAAAGAACTAGCTGACCCGTACGGCGTTGCCCGTGGTGGTTGGTATTTTCAGTCTTTTTAACGTAATTGTATTCTTTTTAAGTGTTCAGTCAGTGAACGGTATATGGCTTTTATATATATAGATCTTAAATAATAAAAGCACTATTGTCATAATAATAAAAGATCTGAAATTATGATTTTAGTAAATTTGATCCCACCCAAACCCCTCCTAAAATTTCGAAATTTTTCCTACCCTTTCTTAGTGAGCACCTATGGCCCTAGAGGAAGCTACATACCAAATTTCATTCCAATCCGTTCGGTAGTTTTGAAGAAATCGTGATTTAATAACTTTGATCCCCAAACCCCCCTAAAATTTCGAATTTTTTTCAAACCCTTTCTTAGTAAGCACCTATGGCCCTAGAGGAAGCTACGTACCAAATTTCATTCCAATCCATTCGGTAGTTTTGAAGAAATCGTGATTTAATAACTTTGATCCCCTCAAACCCCCCCTATAATTTCGAATTTTTTCAAACCCTTTCTTGGTGATCACCTATGGCCCTATAGGAAGCTACATACCAAATTTCATTCCAATCCGTTCGGTAGTTTTGAAGAAGTCATTTTTTAATAACATTGATCCCCCAAACCCCCCCCTAAAATTTCGAATTTTTTCAAACCCTTTCTTAGTGAGCCCCTATGGCCCTAGAGGAAGCTACATACCAAATTTCATTCCAATCCGTTCGGTAGTTTTGAAGAAGTCATTTTTTAATAACTTTGATCCCCCCACA
>JAGFPH010007577.1:52570-64202 GCA_018207615.1 Philaenus spumarius | reverse complement strand
AGCGCAATAAATTTATTGATCCTTATACTCCTTTAATATTAATATTGTTTTTCAAATATAAACTGGTCATATAAGTATTCACTTCCAACTTGTAGTCTTAAGCACACAAAATATTTAATTTAATCATAAATGAAAATAGTTTTACTTTCTCACTATACTATAGTATAGAGAAAGTATATAGTGATCGCAAAAAAATTCGATGTTGAGATTTTTGTGGAAATATCCGTTTTGGGACCCCCTGAGTCCAAAAACGTGGTTTTTACAAAATGTCTGTCTGTATGTCTATATGTATGTGTGTATGTATACAAAGCTAGAGCGAAAACTATTCGATCGATTTCAAACAAATTTGCACCACTCATGTCAAAGTAGGCCTGTATAGATGCAAGGAAAACGGGTTTGAAAAATTTTGAAAAACAACTCAATTTTTGGCAAAAAACCCCCAAAAATCAGTTATTATTTTTTTATAAAAAAAAAACGGCTCTAACGATTTTTATAAAATTTGGCTTATTTGTAGCCTTTAATGCACCCTATGCAAAACAAACGCATATTTCTAAAAATTCTCGTTAAAATAATAATAATAATATCTGATTTTTGGGTTTTTTTGGCCAAAAAGGTTTTTTTTTAAATGTTCAAAACATTTTTCCGTGCATCTATACAGCCCTAATTGACGTGTTTGGAGCAAATTTTTTCGAAATCGATCGAATAGTTTTATCTCTAGCTAATAATAATAATATTTATTAGTTAATCTCCTAGTTTAAAATCACCTCTCTTATCCCTCCTACAATTATGAAATAACTGTGAATCTGTTTAATAATTTAAATATTATGTTTGTGAGAAAGTATGTGCCAGTTCCTGGTACCGTTTATTAAACGATGTATTTAAATCACTAATATTTTTAAAACTGTGCATTTAGAGCTTTTTTGCCAAAAGGCAAAAAGGCTGGTGCTAAATATTAAACTAAAACGGCTTTCGTTTGAAAAAGAAATTAATAATAATAAAATAGGCTTGTCACAAGCGGCAGAAGTTTAAACTTAAATCAGAAGGACCTTTAGTTATTTTAGGTTAAAAGTAGTACGCGTACAACACTTACTTAATTTATGATTATTTTCTTTAAACAGAAATGATAGCAAATGTCCGAAATAATGATTGTAAAAATAGGTTTTTGTGTTTTTAATGCAAGAAAATTGGGTTTGTTTCAAATTTTCTTTAAAAACGTAAGGAGTTTTGCTATTTGGCACTTCAAATATAGCGAAGACTCGTTAGTGAGATTATAAAAATATGACTGCATTTCGTTTAGGTCATAGACGTTTAGGTTTTCCTAGCAGTCTGACTTCAAAATCTGTCGCAGATTCGCAATAAACGCCGACAAACACTTTAGAGTTTATAAAACAAGGTTTGTAATTAGGTGCATTAAAAACACTTCTATCTCACTTACAAAGATAAGACATAGGTGCAGCAATCTGTTAACATACACCAAATACTCAATGGACGCTGCCGGAGATTGTTGTACAGAAGTGGATTGACCTTCTAACCTTACCTCGATAGAAGAATAGACAGACAGAATGTTATCTGATCCACGTTCAACAAGGCATTAAACTAAAACCTTATCCCAGATTGGTTGTGTTGTAACAGCGTGTAGCCCAGGTCTCTCTTACAGAATCCTATTTGCATACTGCAAGCTGCGGTCATTAGATGCTTTGTACAATCACTGTTAAGAGTACAGGGTCACCATCGCTGTACAGGACTTGAACGCGGCACCCTCAGGGCTCATTATACGATTAGTGATAATAAAGACTAAAGGTTATATAAACGTAGATCTTAAAATGTTTCGTGCATAGAAAATCTGTAATTTCGTCTTAATGCATGCTTCGCACGCCAATTCTCTTGTTTTCCACACACATATTTTATAATTTATTTTTAATAAAGGTTTAGGATTATTCTTAACCTAATAGCCCAGTCAATAAAGGTTTTTTGTCGCAACTAATTAGGGGAAAGCTGAATTTTTTATAAGTGATAGACCCTTATGAGACATGTATTTTCTCAAAAGCCCCCGCCTCTCCCCCTTGTACTTCCCCCTCCACCCCCCTTATTTGAAGCGTACAAATGCAGAGTTTCACTAGATTGCTTACAAGTTCGTTAATACTCACCGTCGCGAATTAATATTTTGTAAATGGGTTCCTTAATACATATTAAACATATTTTATTCTTATAAAATTTTCGTTAAAGTTAATATTAAGGAAGCCATTAAACAACAAACACGAACAAAATGGTTTCTCAAAGCTTATAAATTTACTTTACTAACTATATTTTTTAAATGATTTAAAATACACAAAAATGGTACAAATAAAAGTTGTAGAGTGTATCTATAGCTTTAATATGATGTGGATAATTAATTGTTTATATTTATCACTTGCCCTTGGGACGCCGTCAAAGATAGCGCTTGCAAGCCGCTTCAGTGGTTCGACGCAGGTTTTATAACCGCTTCGCATGGATGTATGTACAATGGATGTTGCAATATTATTTTAGTAAATGTGTGTGCTTATATAATGTTTGTAATATATTTATATATAATATATATATTAGATTATAAGTAAATTAGGTGAGTTTGTGTTACAAATGTGTACATAATTGTTTTCCCCTTTAATTAAAATAGTTTCAATAACAAATATATTGGAAGTTTAATTCTGTTATTTTAGACTTTTATAGATTAGTATTTTACTTAGTATGTTTTTCCAAAACAAAAACAAACACCTGGAATAATTGTACATATAAATTTTAATTTCCCCTAATTAGTTGCGACAAATGGCGATTTTTGGCCTTTATTGACTGGGCTATAAGGTAAGATGGTAAACAATATAAAATGTTTAAATCACATTGAGTTTATGATGTAGCAGTATTCATTGTTTAGCTTTAGAACTACTTTAATTAATCAACATACCTTAATTTTAGATAATAGTAGTTCTTGTATTGGGAACAAAAACAATTTTTAACAGTTGACAAGTGCAGTCTCTGCACAATTATTTATACCAGGCAGAATTATGTTTGTGATGTATATGTGAACAATGGATGAACAATATATAAAACAGATGTTTTATATGGAAATACCAATGAGAAATAGTTGATGAAAGTTTAGAGGGGATAGATAAACAGCTGATCATTGTATTAAACTTAATATTTTAAATTATCTAAGCTATGCATTTTAATTAAATGGACTAACACGTTTAATGGCCAAACATTTTTTTAAAAATTTTACAAGTCTAAAGTTTACTGGAAATTGTTTTATAAATTTCTTAAGTTTCCCACCAACTTAGCCATACACTTAAGAGTGATCTATAGCAGGGCCGTCCAACATGAGATCCGGTGGCCACAAGCGGCCCGCGACTACTTTTTTTGCGGCCCATAAGGTAAGCATGTAAAAATATGCCTAAAAACAAAAACATATACAAGCGAGTTTTTCCTATACCATGGAATTACCAAGTAATTCCTATACTATGGATGAAATAAAATAATATACATACGGCATGTGAATATATACATGCGATGGATACAAGGCCTCAACGAAGTTACTATTAGAACATTCTCGTTGAACCGCTCTCGAACATATGTGGCAACTCAATCTGATATTATTTAAGTGAAATATGTCTTGGCAGAAAAGAAAAATAATGGACGAATTTGGGACCTTTGGGAATCAGACAAACAACAGTAATAAACTTGAGTGCATTATTTGTAAGCCGGTGATATCAGTTTCTAAAGAATACAATATGAAACGACATTACACTACGTTATACGAGAATCGGTTTCAGCAGTATACAGGGTAGTCTAGCAATGTTATCATTACGGAATATAAGGGAACAACAAACACATTTTTACAAAAAGTCTGGCACTGATAACAAATGCAGTATTGAAGCTTCTTAAGAAGTAGCACTGGAAATTGTAAAAAAAATCAAGCGAAAAACCCTTTTAATGATGAGGTGCTTATTAAGAACTGTGCAATTCAAATGGCAAACAATTCAATAAAACAAAAATTGTCAAAAAATTCGTAGTTTTCTAACTTACTCCCGGGAGGTCGTTACCCCAACTTGTGAAACTTACGCCTTACAATTGGCTCAACGCTGGGAAGCACGTAAATTTGCGAAAGTAGTTTTTCCAACATGAAATTTAAAAAGTCAAAATATAGGTGTTCCCTGTCTGGTAAGTCACTTAGCCAGTTGCTTCATTTGTCAACAACAAATATTAATGTTAATTAATTAATACACTGGTTAGTGAAACCAACATTCCTTAACTTCCCACAAATCTGTTTTGTATATTTCTTATGTTTTTGAATAAACAAAAGTAATTCAACAAACAAACACATCTTTGTAACTATTACAAATCACTGTTGCAGTTGCATACGAAATATTTTATGATGGGTCCCTAATAAACCACTTTTTTATTTATAGCGGCCCTTGGGCCACTCAAAGTTGGACAACCCTGATCTATAGTAAAATTTATTAACTTTTTAAAATTAATAAATAAGGTTTTTGTTACTAACATACAGGGAGGAATTAAAATAGAAGATGTCCATTTTTACTGGGCCACCATTGGGATCTACAAAAGTACAAGATGTACAGCAAACTTTAAATATTCGCCTTCGCCTACTTTTAAGTGACCATTAAACTTATGAACTTGAAATTTCAAAAATTTGTAGCCATTTTCCAATATGGCGGCCAACTTTCGAATTTTTTATGGTACACACTTTGTTTTATGATGATTTTGGATTTTACTGAATTCTGGATTGTGAATCAGCTGATATTGAACATCTGTTATCATTATTGTATTTGTAGCCATATCCGATTGCTATTATATATATTACTAGCTGGCCTGACCCGGCTTTGCACGGATAGACAAATCAAAGTTAAATGTATATTAACAAAAAATATATTATATCAATAAATATATTACACTATGTATTTCTTATGGGGATTTTTAGTAACTTTGACCCCCCCCCAAACCTCCCCTAAAATTTAGATTTTTTTTAAACTCTTTCTTAGCAAGCACCTAGGGCCCTAGAGGAAGCTACATAATAAATTTCATTCCAATCCGTTCGGTGTTTCTTTTTAGTAACTTTGACCCCCCCACCCCCCCCAAAAATTTCAATTTTTTTAAAACCCTTTCTTAGCGAGTACCTAGTGCCCTAAAGGAAGCTACATACCAAATTTCATTCCAATCTTTTCGATGGCTTTTTGTAGTAACTTTGACCCCCCAAACCTCCCCTATTTCGAATTTTTTGAAAAACTTTCTTAACGAGCACCTATACATATTCTTAACGAGCCCTAGGGGAAGCTACATACCAAATTTCAATCCAATCCGTTCGATGGTTTTAGAGAAATCGTGATTTTGTAACTTTGACCCCCCCAAACCTCCCTAAAATTTCGAATTTTTTTAAACCCTTTCTTAGCGAGCATCTATGGCCCTAGAGGAAGCTACATACCAAATTCCATTCCAATCCGTTCGGTAGGTTTTGATAAATCGTGATTTAGTAACTTTGACCCCCCAAAACCCCCCTAAAATTTCGAATTTTCGGAAACCCTTTCGAGAGCCTATAAAGAGTATTATTGCCAAATTTCATGTTTGTAGGCCTCGTGGCTTTGGAGAAACTGTGATGAGTCAATGAGTCAATGGTATTTGGCTTTTTTATAAGTATAGATTATTTACGTAGCAATCCTTTTAGAAGTTTTTTCTCGTTTTGCAGTTTGTGATATGATAGACTTGATGACAGTTGCATATTGTGACTTAACAAGTAAAATGTGACAGTAAAATTAACAAGTGTCTTAAATGTTTTATCAAGTGTCGCTTTGTGTTTTTATTTATTATGTTTTTATTCATTTATGTGTTTAATATCAAATTAATCTCTGTTAATAAGTGTAATTGTGAGAAGTGGTTTTTGTATTCGTTCTGATGATGCCTGAAAATGAAAAGGTGAAACAGCTGTAAACGAGAAAAAATTTCTAAAAGGATTTCTAAGGCAAGTACGTAAATAATATTATATCTGTTATCCACTTCATTTGTCATATGCATCAAATTTGTAGTTTTGACATTTTATTCTTCTGTAATACGGGGTTTTTTAAATATCAAAAATCATGTTTGTTGATTTTAAAAGGTTATAGCCTATTTTTGTTTAAAAAATGGTTTATTAATGTTAAGAGCGTTTTCATTGGTTAAAAACTTCCCATACCGAAATATCTTGCACTCAGTTAGAGTGTTTTTAAAACTTTACACCCCTCTAACTTTTAAACGGTTAGTCGTATAAAAAAAACTCCTAGAACAAAAAGGTCTTAAAATAACTCGCAAAATCCAAAATCATCATGAAATATAGAGCGTTCCATAACAAATTCGAGAGTTCACCACCATATTTGAAAATGGCGGATATTTAAAAATATTTTAACTATTTACTTTTAAATTTCTCAAAAAACAAGGAAAGGTTTTAATACCAATGGTGGTCAATTTAAAAAAGACATCATATTTAGGCCTATATAAAAAAAAACATAAATAAAACAATAGCATTTCGATTATTGCGTCTAAGTGGTAAAATGTATTTAGTATATAATAATATGAGGTAAAATGTATTTCGTATATAATAATACGAGGTAAAATGTATTTCGTATATAATAATATGAGGTAAAATGTATTTCGTATATAATAATATGAGGTAAAATGTATTTTGTATATAATAATATGAGGTAAAATGTATTTCGTATATAATAATATGAGGTAAAATGTATTTCGTATATAATAATATGAGGTAAAATGGATACTCATAGACGTGGAATTCACCTCAACAACTGATTTGATAGTTTTTGTTTCATTCAGGAATTATGGGTAAAAAACTGGCGGAAATGTAATTTTCAGCACTTACTGGCACATTACTTATCACGTACGTAGGCCTAAATGTAAAACATACATTGATTTAAACGAAACTTACAATGCTGTTTTGTTCCAGAGAACTCGCATAATTGCGTATACTGACAAGGTTCTTTGTTTACCTGATATTCCCTTCATTCATTCATTCATAACTGCGAGCGAAGCTTCGAGTACTTGCTAGTATATACAGAGCTGGATTAATAAAAGACATCCATTGTAATATCAGATGTAAGTCAAAAGATATGAGTTTTTGTCTGGTAAAGTTACTCTATTTTAGCAACTGGCAACAACTACCTTTCAGTTCAAATCTCATCTTCTACTATTCCGCCTATAATTTCACAGCTCATTAATGTAACAGAAAAAAGCAATTTTGTGAATAATAATGTGCAAGTTTTGTTCTGCGGTTTTTGAGGTTAGAGATCGGTTACAAAGTGACGTGGAGGGGGCCGATGAACTTCCGCCGACTGTTGTAACTAAATACAATGGGCAAGATGCGATCTCTGGAACCGCACACCCTGAGCATCCTTACCCTAGTCGAACGTCTCACGATCTGACGACATACTCCTTGTCACTGTGTTAGTCTCATAATTACAAGGTGATTTGCATTTACACCTAGAAACGATAAGTTGAGCAAGAGGTAGTGGGCAAGATGACGGTATACCTGACGTAGCAACGGGCGAGTAATTGAATGAAATGATAATTTCTCTAGAAAGGATATGCGGAATAATTTATTTTTTTTAAAAGCAAATGGTTTTAATTGAGCTCTTCTTGTTTTCGGGAAATAGTATTTGAAACCGTTCTCGAAAAAGCTGAAGTGGTGAATTATAAAGTTTGCATAAGTTTCGTCATCGTTGATGGCTTCATCAGGTCTTAAAACAAGATCTAACACTGGTCAAATACGTGATCTGTTCCCCTTACAGATTTCCATTAAGGACACAATTTCTTTTTGATTTAGTTTCTCCGCTTTCTAATTCTTCAAGTATATCCAAGCGTCTACCCATATTCGTTATGTGTAGGATCTCAAGGGTTGTACTTATGTTTCTACAGGTGTTTATTGGTCACCTTGAATGCCTTGACAGTGACTTCAATTGATATGTTATTTACAGCGGGTTTTAAACGGCCGGTTTGATTTATATAAACGCATTTGCAACTGCCACAACCCACAACACAATTTATAAACCCCGAATTTCTCTAAATCAAAAGTACTTTTGTTTTGGATGGGGTGACATAGGTTGTTGGTAGTCCTAAACACTATTTGAAAGCCTTGATCTTTGAAGATTTTATTTATTCAGCAGGAATTTGCGCCTCGAGGGAAATGTATTTTATCTTTTCCTTGTTAGCGAACAATTTTTTCCTGTCCAACTTACAAATTTTCTGTTGCTGTACTTCAAATATACAGAAATGTATGAAAACGGATAATTTTCTTGGTATCTCATTTAAAAGCTTCTCTAAGCTTCTAAAAAAAAAAGGTTAATCAGTTTTAATTTATAAAGTGTTCAATCATTTTCATAAAATGTAATTTTAAATAATATGTTAACAACGAAACGTAACTAGTAACACGTTCAACATCGCCTCCTTGTTAGAAAAAACTTGTACTTGTACTTAAACAGGAATAATTTACTATACAATAATAATTTACTCGATACAAACCTACATATGACTCAGTTTAATATTTGTAGATTCCTTGGGACCATGTTTTTTTTTTTTTTGAAAAGTACCAGATAAGGGTATATTGGTCTCAAATAGGTAAAATACCTCTTCCTAGGCCAGAATGAATTCCTTTTCACCATGTATAACCAGCCTACATCCTCAAAGAGTTTATTGTATTTAATTAAATTAACTCTAATGACTTAGGTTAATACTAAATTAAATCATTGTCAACTGATGTAATTTTTTAAATAAAAAGAAACTTCCATTCTTAATCTCAGCTGTTATTTGTGTTACTTATCAGCTTATTTGTAAATAAAACAAATCATTTGTTGAGTAAGCTGGGAATACTTACTCGGAAACTCTAATACAAATTTAGTTGAGTAAATCAGATGTTCATTAACAACAATGCATTTTGTCTTACGCTAAACAATGCCACTTATTAACCCATTTAATTCAAGATTGGTTCAATTTGATAGTGCTAGTAAAATTTAAGTTGCACCTTAAAAATTAAGTTGGGGTACCTGAAACACAATATTTTCAAACGAAACCAGCTGAAATTAACGAATTGAAAAAGAATAATAATTTATATCGTGTCTGGCAGTACACGATATAAAACGTTATTAACTGATATTAATTGAGGTTAGCACACTGCCAAGCTGTAGAAGGGAAGCATTTTGAAATTTTTTTGAATAACTATTGTATGCTTTCAAAATGTATTTCATCAATAATTTACATTTTAAAATAAATGTATTATAATATTTAAAGTAAGTATTTCAGTTAATACAGTCATTTAGTTTGTAGTTGTATTGGTAATTTTATTATTAGTTATTATTATCAATACCACTGTTTTAAATTCGTTACTTGATGCATTATGATTGTAACATGTAACTGATTATTTGTGCAGCGTTGAATGCTCATAACTCGAAAACGAAGGCATTAACAGGAAAATAGAATTTCGTCATTGTTTTTCTTGTAAACTTGTTTTACTTTTAAATCATATTTCATATGTCTACCTTCCTATTTAAAAATATTAAGTTCGATACAAGATGGCGGAAAAATTTTAAACCCAACATAATGCACATTTTGTAAATATATAGAACCAAATTTCTTTCCGCTTCAAAATGTGTCTTAGATATGCAGTGAGTGTAAAAGCCGTTTACATACTTAAATCACTCTATAATAATATTTCTTGGTTCCCATAGAAAGTACAACTAAACGTGGACATAACCTCTAGTAAGAGATGGATATTTTGGTTTATACATTAAAAAATAAAGTTTTCTAAAAAACTAATGTTAATAAGAAATCTTAAGTATCCGAAAATAAAAGATCTCTCTAAATATATTTAGTAATTCCTCAGATTAGAAAAACAACCAGCAACCGAATAAAGTTTACCTCTTACTTATTATAGTGCAAATTTAAGACAATTTAGGAAATTTCTCTAAGCTAATACAAATAGAGTATATTACGCCTTCAATATGGATTATTAACCATTTAAAACTTACATCTTAAACTCATCATAAAGGTCAATGACGTATATGGCTCCAAGCATATGTCCTTGCGGTACACCGCAGGAAATGTTCTGACATGCCACAACATATTCCTCGTAAATTACTTTCTTTCAAGAGATACTAGAATTACTAAGTAATTGCAAACTATTTTTATATACATCATGACGTATTTAACAATAACAATATACGTTATCACAGATTATCATTCTGAATTCAAAAGAAAACGGAAGAAGTAGTAATATATCGATAGTTGTGTAGGTCTGTATGTAGACTATATAATGGGATCATATTGAAAATGAAATCATAATAAAAACAATGTCAGCTCTCGGATTTGCTTGTTTATGATCTTTCAACACTTTCGCTAATTTTCTGTAACCTTTTTTTAGCAATGTTAAAAAAAACAACAAAAACACCCGAATAAACTGTGAAAATATAAATAAAAACATGAAGTTCTTAAATAAAAACTAAAAACTAAATTAAGAACAAGCAATTTGAAGATATGATTCAATTTTGAATTAGCTGCTGTGTTAGCCACATCAAACAACCGACATTTGTACTTTTAACTTATTGTTTGTCTTATTGCCTCAGGAGAGGACAGGAATAGACAGGAGGTTCGAAAGGGCTCGGAGAAGACATGAGGAGGCAGGAGAAGCCAGACGAAAACAGAATTGTTAATAATTGTTATGTAAGAAATAACATTATTGACTGTTGATACCAAACGGATTAGCCGATTTCAAATTTTTTCACCAAAATACCGCATGTTTTATGAGCTTTAATTTGAGGTGTCACAAGGTATACGTTGCCATTTCAAAATTTTGACTTTGGGTAAGGAGGAGCATGGGGGTGGGGACCTCCAGTTTGAAAATATATATATTTTTTTATTCCCCCAATTAGTACTATACACTCCCGTTTACAGAATTCTGATACTTGGGCTATAAGTCTTTTACTATCAGTTTGAAGTTTTCAAATGAACAGAATGTATATATTTTTTTCATTTGGTGATTTATAAATAGCGCTTATGATATTCCCGAAAATGTTGCTAATAAACCTTTCCCTTGATTTCCAGCAGTAATGGAGCTACAATGTTGAAAACAATTGGTGTTAGTGATACTCGTATACTTAACAAACCTCTCACTGATAGAACGTATACGTTTTTAAAGTTAAATAACTGGCAGTAATGTACTAAAACTAATGTATATGTAATTTAAACAAACAAACGTAATTTTTGGACGCTCAGCATAGCTGGGCATAACATACAATTTTTTAAATATTCCAACTTTTGTGAATGTGGAGAATGATATATTTGGTAGCTGTCACAAACTTTCAAAACCCCCCCCCCCCCCCCAGTGTGCATAATTTATTTCCTTGGTGCGAATCTAACTCTCACTACTCCGTTTTATTTGTCATAGCGCCAATTTTCTAAATTCAGTTTCTTTAGGCTTTGTTATTTAATACATACACACAAATAAAACGAACACTGAACATAATACCCCCCCCCCCCTCACTCGAGCTTTTCGTTATTTATATTAATTCAAAACGGTTGTGGCCAAATTACATATCTGTCTTTCCTTCTA
>JAGFPH010007577.1:36557-52470 GCA_018207615.1 Philaenus spumarius | reverse complement strand
AACAAAACTCAATTTTTCACGCATTGCATAAGGTTTATCCGTTGCAATATATATATATAGATAGTGCCTTGAAACGAGCTTTATTTGATGGCCTTGTTATTTAAATTCTCTCAAAACTAATTTATCTTTAAATCTTTTTTATTTAGATTATACGATCTCTTCATCAGGGTTACAATATATAAGGTGTCCATACAGAAAAGTTCACATTAAAATTATAAAACAAATTACAAAGTTGATATTTGGTATATGACCTTTCCAGCATGGAACTGTTTAGTTTTGTTGGATTTCAATATTGTTGGTACTATGCGATTCGCCTTATTCGAAATAATTTTAATGTTTATAGGATAGTGTGATACATGATTTGACTGTTTTTTGTGGTGATTCTTCAATTTGTTTGTTTGTATTACGTAATTACGAAAAAGTATTTTAGAATGTAGACAATTTTGTTTGAATAAATTTGATATTTTAAATGGTACATGGAACAGGATGGGTAAGGGATGAAAGGCGTTAATCCAGTCTGCTACAGGTACCACCAAACAGACCTTAGTTTAGTTTTTGATGTATACGCTCCTCCCCCGTCTTCGTATACAGTAAAGACGTTACAAAGCATGAAACGTGCAAATTGTACATGACTGAGCCCAGGTGCAAAATACATTGACAAAATATGCAAAACAAAACATAATAGGTTTACAAAAGATATTAAAACTACTGATGACAAATAGTGACAAAAATAATCTCTTCTCTTGAAATAATTTACTAAACACTACTATTTATTTAACATTAACAGGTACCCATGACTTGACTCGCAGATATGAATCAACGAATGAAATTAATTTCTGATGAATATTGAGCCTTAACGTTTCACGAAATTTCTAAAAAAAAGAGTTCAGATCCGAGCTCCCTGACCCAACCCGCATAATGAGTTTCGTCCAAATCAAACAAAGTTCCCTATTTAGGCCTACAAACATGATCAGCTATGTGCTATACTCGATTCAGTTCAGCACGTTCGTGCAGTACAGGTCTTACGGGAGATGCTACTACCATTACAGCGAACATCACGTTTATTGTCATGCGGGTTGCGTCAACTGACCGAGCGTAGCAAGGGAGTTGATGTTTTTTAGTTGGCGACTATCGCTGAGACTGTCGTAAGGATAACATGGCTTATGGGCGCTCTGTACTGCACGGTGAACGTGGAATTGGGTGTAGTGAGCGCTAAAAATCACGTTCATCCCGAGATCGCTACTCATATCTCACTAACGAACGTGAAAATTGAAAATATTTTAGGCATTTCACGTAAATAATCGAAATGTTGTATTTTCTATAACTTAAGTAGTTTGTGCGAAGCTGCATATCTCTAGCTTTATGTAAGTGTACGAATTATTATTTATTTTTAAGGGCAGTTAACCAATAATCACCCCTTAGACTCAAGTAATGGAAATGGAAATAGTTTTTCTTTTTTTGAATAATACTTAAGAATAAAGCGTATCCAATTTTAATCCCTCCATCTTTTAGGAAGTCGGTGAAATTTATAATTGTTGCATACTTGTAGTTACCCCATTTAACACCTTAAACGTTAGTGCCCAAAATTAGATTGACTTTTCTAAGTAACATTTTATAAAATAAATGCACCAAATTTCGTCCATTGAATTTACTTTGACGGCGTACCAATGGACGCAGAATTATAAGTGAACTATGTGTTTTAAAATTCAATATGTGTTTCGTGTACCGTACAGTGTTTGAAAATACACATAGTCGCGAAACGGCTGTTACACGGAGGATAAGGATACGTATGAAGGTAAGAAACCAAATTTGTAATTTGAATTACGTTATCCGTTAACTTAATAACTTTAAAAACAACCATACACAGTTACACGGTCATAAATAATGGTTTAAAATGCATACATTCACGTACACACATAAAAATGGACCAACGATGAAAATGAAATATAAGATGGCCACTATTTCCGCATATTTACAATAATTACGTATAATAACAAGAGTATCAAACTGTATTAGTCTAGCAGAACGTTTGTAATTATTGCTGTCTGTACAATAACACTTGAATATCCCTGCAAACTAGTGTAATATGTCTTGTATGCCTTGGATATTGTATTGTGTTCTTCAATCACTTGAGGTTATTTCTTGAATAACTACGGGGCCAAAACGTTAAATGTTTTTGTACTAACGGATTTTAATTAATCACTATGCCAAGTTTGATACCGACCAGTCAAACAATTTGGAAGTGCACAGCGAAAACAATGGTTCACAGATACACTAGACTTTCCCACTTTATGTAGCCTATATGTGTAAGCTCACGAAATTTTAAAAGCAGTACATTTCGACAGTTACATCACAAAATATTTTTCTCAAATGACTGTAAATATATTTTGAACAAATACATAAAATATTTAAATGAAAAATAAAAGTTAACCGTTCCCACAAAAATCTCTTTACTAATGTGTATTTATTGGATAGGGTAATAAAATATGTATACAACAGGTATAAAGAGATATAAAATTCATGTTTCAAACGATTCCAGGACCAATAAACCTAAACACTAGAATTGTCAAAATATGAGCAAATTACTATTTTCAAAAGATCTATCTAGTTTAGCAGCTTTAATTTTATTGATTGACAAAGTTATTTAAGATATTTTGCAAAACCTTTGTACCTTATATGACTATAACCATAGATCATGAATTGGGTTATCCAAATACAATGCTATAACTGAAGTGATTTTCAATTATCTTTTTAATTGCCACACAAAATAATGTTTTCCTTATTGTTACGTACCTTTTATACAGCTCCTATGATCAACTTGTATACCAAAATTGACTAAACGATCAACTAATATACAATTATAAAGTAGCACTTACTTGAAAAGATTCTCTGCTCCCGCCCGCAGCCTTAGCTCCTTGTTGATCTCTTGGTTTAGTTTCGACCTCTTGTTCTGCAATTTGCCCCGACATGTCGCCACACGAGGATCAGACCCCTGATCACAAGAAAAAACATTATTATGATTAAAATAAGGTAAATATGATTATAAAAATAAAGACATTATTGTTAAAATGGTTAATCAGGACGAATGTTATGCAACTGGTGATGAAAGGTGTACATGCATGTTACATCGATCGATCTATCGAAGGAAACAAAATTGCTTTTAGCTTATACCAATTAAAGTTTACATGATAGTCAAATACCGAAAACAACACTTTATTCTTATTCGATTTTGAAATGAATTAACAACTAAGGTTTCACGTCCAATTAGCGTTCAAATCATGTAAGAACATTATCATAGATAAAATGTATGTTGTGGATGAACACGTTAAGAAAATAGGCCAACAGGGCAGTTCCTTGTTTTTGAGAATATAACTGCGGAACAGATTCTGAATTCTAGTTTGCAGCAAAATCCTAAAATTAATTTGATTATGGTTGAACGTTTTAAGAAAATAAGTCATTTAAACTCTGTTTTAGTACATGCAGATACTGTATTAAATTGAGGCGATGCTGAAGATCTCAGTTTAATTTAACATGTAACAAAGTTTGGCACATAATGAAAATTCTATTAGCAGTTCTTGAGTTATTCGAGGGGGGATTGATATATCTAAGACAAACAGAGAACTGTTTACGGGTGTAGAGTTTTACAATAGTAAATTAATTCCCGAACTAATTCAAATCATTGCAAAACATGACATAACACTACATACCAAATGAAGAAAAACTGAGCTGTACAAGAAGAAAAACGTTTACTAATTTCTCCTCTTCCTCAATACAGGGTCAAAAATTGACAATGGCCAAACTCGTTTACTAAAGTACTTAGCAATAACAAAAGTAAGCAGCAGTTTGACACAACTTATTAATCAATTGCCCAGTATATAGAGTTACATAAATTAATAATATTAGTAATGGAAACTCCGAAATTCCCTTACACTTCCTCTGGTATTATTCTTATCTCTAATAAGGTAATATTTCCAGCTTCTTCCAGACACTGGCCACCCTGTTGGGGTGAAAGCGAAATCCACTTAATACTAAAGTGCATGGTATCGCGACACCAAAACAAACAAATTAATACTTAATCCGCATCGACCAACTGACCACTTTTTCTTCCGTACCGGTTTTACAAAATTTGCCCATTCCGGAGTCGGTCAAGGTAAAGTATTTGGTCAAGGGCGTTGTCGGGAAGTGAAAGCCCTAAGGAATGTTTACTTTCTCCCTCTTTGTCTTGCGCGCCGATACACCTGTTGAGCATGCGGAGGAGAGAAAGCATCACATGTGATGCTCAAATCTGCTTTCAGCTTTAGAGTGTTAAATATTTATACTGTCAGAATCAAATGAGATCAGAAGCTGCGTGTTTACACCTTATGGTTGTCCAAGTGAAAACATTTGGAATAAAGCTATCGAAGAACATAAGTATTTGTGGTAGAAGTTTAGTTTTGTACGTTGAGTATATACCAACCCTTATTTAATTAATATCTCAATTCAAATGATCGTAACAACTAAAAATCGTCTTAATAATTACTAATCTGGTTATAAATTAGTACATCGTAGTTGATAATGCCCATCCCACATATTATGACTAGGCCGTTGTCAAGTTCAAATGTTTGTTCAATCTGAATTACTAAGTATTGTGAAAGAAATGTACCACGGTAGGCATTACATATATATAGGCAAATAAGTATTAGAATAATAGTTTCAAGATGGTGGTAAACGTGAAGGCACAAACGTGTTGGGAAGATGAGGAAGGATTGACTAAAATATATGGATGGACTAGGTCGCTCTAGAAAGCTTCAAAGATAGCCAACGGGGGGAAGTTCTTAACTCAAAATATTAGGTTTGTCACCACATTTAAACTTGTAGGTCTCATGTTAATGACAACAATTATCAATTACATTCACAGTAGAAAAGTTGGTGTATGTTTTCAAATTGGGTAATATTTCAGGTCATACTCCAAGATCTGGCGATATCTGTAGGAGGTCTTTTATACTACAAAGAAAATATAATATTAAGAAAGCTCACGAGCTAGAATTTGTTACAAAAATATCTGTAAATTAACAGACCCCACTATGACTCTCAACTATAACTTATTTCTATTATCAAGCCTTTGGTAAGAACAATAGGGGAAGGGAGTGGTCTACCTCCTGAGTAGTAGTGGTTCAATGTGGAAGCAGCTTGCTTATACACGTTCCATCAAGGACTGCGCAGTTTGGCCGGAGTAGTGGTCTCTCCATACTCTTACAGTCAATACTGTGCAGATCAGTAGCGCAGTAGCCTTGTGAACGGTATGCGTTTTGTACTGTGGAATATTGTTTTGAACTTTTCTAGGATTGAAGATATTGAGGCTATGATGGCAGTGATAGTGTGTGTCCTAGCAAATATGAAAAAACGCAAGAGGGAAAATGTGGGCCAAGTCATGGCTTGAAATAAATAAATTTACAAATGTGCATTTATTAACAGAACTCCAGTGTCACCCAAGATATTGGCGAAAACTATTTAAGAATGGACGAAACAACTAACCCGGACTTATTGAGAATGGTTACACATTTGGTAAAGAAGAAACTGTAAGCATTAAAACAACAGGCGAGATTCGTAAACTGGTGATGGAGGGTGAAAACAGGGGTCTTAGGCGGCGGGAATCGTCATACACACTCAGTTCTGCCTCAATAGTTTTCATTCCGGACATCCGGACAACGTTTTGCCTGAAGGAATCACCATAATATGGTAAGATCTGCCTTCAGTCCAGGACTGTAAAGTCCGAACCTTAAGGCCAAAGTGAACGTGAATGGCGTCTAGACATGCGCGTAACTATCTCTTACCTGTGATTATACTAATAAATCTTGCATAGATATATTTTTATAAAGAAAAATAATTCGATCACGTAGCAGAACCGCTGACGTAAGTTTAGTGAATTTCCTAAATCAAATTTATATGTTTTAGGGTTTCAACAATAAATTTGGGAAATTGGTCTACTCACGAAGGCGCTTAATAGCTGTCTGTGTGTACGAAATATATTAGTAGAATTTGTTTGCACCAAAGCTTCTAGCTTCGTTCCACTCGACCTTGGGTTGTCGACTGCTTCACTTCGGCCGTCGGCCTCGGATCAGAAGATGCCCCCATGAATACATAAATGTATCAAGTTCTGACGGTAACATATTTAACAATATTAACACCGTATATTTTAATAAGGGGTTTTAATATATTAAATTCATCTTGAAAATCAGCATCAATAATTATATTCTTCCATCGATTTATTTCTCAGTGTGTTTATGAAGCTAGTATATGCTGCTAGTTTTTGAGGCAGAGGATGATTGAACGTAGTGTGGAATCTGAGTAGGTTTCCTTTAAATATTAAATAAGGTTGGTTATTCACTTTTGTTAAGGTAAGTTAGAGATAATTAATACTATTATTTGTTTCAATTTCCTCGATGGGTTGAGCAAAAGTTTTGGGGAATATCTTATAAATAACAAACAGAGTTTTGATATCCTTAATCCATTCAATTCTTAACTTAAAAATCTGAATTTTTGTATAAGATGTAATTTTTACGATTTTTCACGTTTAAAAAATAAACATAGTCCTCTATTGAAATAGTCTTCCATATTATAATACTATCACATTCCTTTGCACACACAAAAATTATCGACCAAAAAAGTAGTTTTGTTGCTGAAATCATGGATGAATCAAACTTTTACTTGTTTTTTTATTAAAATAAAAACCACATTTAACTAGAAATCCTTCTATTTTTACCCCTTTTTTTTATGATAAAATGTTTATAAATATCAGAAAGAATTAAAAACCTTAAAAACATCGTTGCATGTGTCTTTTAGAAACTAAAAAAACTTACCATTAAAATTTATTTATTGTTCGTAAAATTTTAAAAATAGTCACTATCATGACCAATGGATAAATTGGCTTTGCACTTCGTGCAGGTTACATGCAGGATTTTTCAGCACCCAGCACTGATTTTATTTTAAAAAAAAATCTTATGTGAGCCATCCCATCAAACTTAACATCTAGTTAAAACTTTTTATACTGAACACAGAAATAAACAAACAATACTTCTTCTAACCCCACAACTACTTCACTAAGCAACTATTCATAGCACGAAAACCACAGCTGTGCCAGTCGCATTGTCCTCCAAAAAGGACCACTACTTATAAACCTGCTGAAAATCACGTAATATTATCAACCTTCTGAAATAAAAACATGTTATTTAAAAAATCATCTGTCTATAAGAAAAACAAAATTTGAGCTCTTTGTCTTCAAAATTGTCAGTGGTGTTAAAAAAACTAAGTAAAACCAGCTGTCATTGAACATCTTGAACACGGATTAACAAAACTATAGACACAAATGTTGTGGATCACACATAAGAGCGCAGCACTGGATAGATGAGCGTAGACTCGTCTTCTCTAAAGACCATATTATTATAGCTATCAGTGTATGGTAATATTACTTTAAGACCTACAACTTGTGTTTAAGTAGCGTTCTCTGTAATGGATGCCGTGACTGAAACAGTTAAATAAACTTGTTTCAAATAATCATAAACTCCCCCCGTACAACACCATAGTATCATAATGTAGGTATATTTTTTCGATATTAAAAATGAATAGTAAAATATATTTCTTTTTGTTCTGATTATCGTACCCTTCATTTATTAGTGTGCTTTATAAATCAATGTGCTAAATTGATTCTGATTTACTCGTACTGGAGAAAATCGACTGTGATACACAGACAAACAAGTGATACTGTAAGGGTTCAGTTTTTCTTTTTAATCTAACACCTCAAAAAGAAACAAAAGTTCTTTTTCGTACTGTTGTTTTTTTGACATTAACATTAATTTTGTTTTCTGTTTTAAATCAAAATCATTGACGTATTATCATCGCCTAAAATCAATTTTGTTTTACAACTAGACAAACATTTATGGTTTAAAAAGGTGACTTGAAGTTTCAGAGTCAAGCGTAGCTGTTATTTTCGTGCTATGAAGAGTTGCGTAGTGAAGTAATTGTGGGGTTAGAAGAAGTATTGTTTGTTTATTCTGTGTTGAGTATCAAAAGTTTTAACTACATGCTAGGTTTGATGGGATGGCTCACATGCCATTTTTTGAAAATAAAATCAATTCTGGGGGGTGTAAAAACCATCAAGGAAGTATGGCAGCAAAATTTTCTTTTCAAAGAGGTTAGCACTTAAACGAGGAGAGACTACCACATGTTACCTTACACCCATCTTAAAAAAATCAACTACACCAGCCTAGAAATCTGTGACGTGTAATGAGGCGGAATCCCACGAGTCTGAATGCTCACGAACTTCTTGTTCCTAGCTCACATTCTGCAGTCATGATTTTCCCATCTCTGTAAAAAAATCCCTGCAAGTCGCACTGTTCTGTTCATGCAGGTAGAAATGTTTTAACTTTAAAGTTTTAAATTTCGTTAAATCTATTGGGGAAACGGGACATTCAGAGAATCTTGTCGCAGCATGTTTGTCGTAGCTTTCTCTCAAAAGGGGACGTAAAAAGTTGAAATTTAGTACAGTTATAAAAATAAGCTAAGAACAGAAGCGAAGTATATTTAGTTTTAAGGATGTTTATTGATTGTGAGAAGTCTTGTTTATCACTGTGTAAAGTATCTAACAAAACGAGTAATACAAAACATTAAGCGTTAATTTACACTTTGGTAAATAAAACGTAAAAGTAGTGAAAATGGAGTACCTACTCAATAATTTCTTAATTTAACAGAATACGTAAAACATCGATTTTTATTAAACCAAACTAAAGTCCCGTGAACAATCACTATCTGAATAATTCGATATACTTAAGAAAAAAATCTACTATTTTAAAAACAACAAAATTTATCTAGCTACGGTGTGGGGATTTTAACTTGGTAAATGTGTCCAATTATAAGGATTATATTATAGTCTAATACCTTTTAAGTACAGTAATAACAAAATATAAAACTTAATGTGCCTACTCTCGTTGAACATGAGTAGATATTTTCAAATTGTTATATAAATAAAGTATACAGGGTGTCCCAGATCTCTCTGGACCCCTTTTGGGGATATGTTCCTGGGATTCAGACAAACATATTTCACAATATAAACATGGGTTTTCCTTTTTTGTCAATATATCTGTTATCCTTTGAGCTAGAGACAAAATAAAAAAAACTATTGTGTTTTTCATTCAAAAAATTAAATTTTTTTGTATCTTGTAATTTTTTTGTAAAGTTATCGGTTATTGAGATATTTGACATTAAAAATTATCAACCACTGCCATTTTAAAAATATTTTAAATAGTGTTCTAATTTTTCGTACAGTGATAAAAGGTTACGCAACAAATATGTACACAAAGTTTAAGCTCAATATCTTTTTTACTTCCAAAAATATTAAGTATTTTGTAAAAAAAACCCATACAGACAGACGAAAAATAAGCACCGTAGACCCATGTTTATATTGTGAAATATGTTTGTGTGAACCCCAGGAACATATCCACAAAAAGGGTTTAGAGAGTTCGAGGACATCCTGTGTTATATATTTTGAGTTTAGAAGTCGTTGAAAATGTATATTTTTACAATCCTTTTTGTTTACTCGGTTCTTCAGAAGAATCTACTCAGGCCTAAAAAGTATACATACCCGGGTCTATGCCCAAGAGCCTACAATTAATTACAAGAAGTAGGCACTTTTACTTTACGGTGAACAAAGAGTATAGCGTACGGCCCATAGTTGTAGTCTACTGTTTGATTTATTCGACTTTTTTAGAGGGATCGAAGATTCCACTCAAAGATTTTGAGCATTCGTTATGAACAAAGTTGTAAACATAAACTTAAAACATATTTTAGGCTTGGTTTTGCGGTGAATGTTTTACGCTAGTTAGATGTATAGCATGAACGTAATCAATCATTTCTATAATAACAACACAAAAATTAACCTAAAAGTTGTAAACACAACCTTAAATGGTTCGCGTACTTGCTGAAATAATACAGCTGATAGAAGAAATCAGCTGTTATTATTAACGAATAAAAATCAAACTAACTTTGTTACATCTCTTTTCTTAGGATGCACGTACACTCACTTTTATGGGAGATGATAATTGCTAATATTTAAGTAATGAATTAACATAATGGTACGTTGTAGTTTTGTAAGTATTATTATTGTCTACACTTATTAGCGAATTTCCATAGGAAAAATGAGCTATTGCGGTGGCCCTTATGGTAAGACCCAAGGTTGGGAGTAGCAAATAAGCACCGATCATGGTCCCCAAAACACGTTTTGGGTGTCATTAAAATTCATGTATATATATGTATATATTTGTTCGCACTCTAGCGGCCGCCTTTTAAGTCCGATTTGGTTCAAATGTGGTACACATACACATGTTAATTGTCTACGTCGCTCGGACGAGTTCGTTAGCAAAAAAAATCCAACCACCGGAAGTACGTTTTTTGACATTTTTACTACGAGAATGAAATTGTTTTAGAGTTTTTTCTAAAAATATAAATGTAGGATTATATTCTGCACATTTTGTTTTTTTACGCGACCTTATAGCTCGCTTGGTTTCCCCAAAAACGATCAAAACGTAAAATACCATAAAAGTACCCGGTTCGAAGCCAAGTGGTGCAAACTCGCGAGGCCACTAGGCAGGCGCAAACAAATGTAATATATTCAGTACATACAGACAGCTGTTCAACGCCTTCGTGAGTAGACCTATTTCCCAAATTGTTGGTTGAAACCCTAAAACATAGGCATATAAACTTAATTTTGGAAATTTGCTCAACTCACGTCAACGGTCCAGCTGCGTGGTCGAATTATGTATTACTAGGGGCTCTAAGCCTGCTCGCTTCGCTCACTAACCTTTGCTGTGACATATGGTGATGCAAATGCAAACCACAAAATCCCTAAATTTGTTCATAATTTTTACATTTTTTCAATTTGTTAATTATAATGTTTACGGAAACGATGATTGCTTAGGACAGAGGCACTTGTATCTAAGTTTGGTGGGTGGGATAGCTATGACCTGTACATAATATAAGACGTAGATCGAAATAGGGAAGCAATATCCCCAACATTTGTCCACAAAATTTATAATTTTGTCTATAATTTTTTAATTTTTTCAATATTTTTACAGGAATTTTAAATATTTTCGGAATAAAAAGTATCCGAAAATATTATCCGAAAAGTCTTCTAAATCTTAATGTAGGTTTCATCGTCAAAATTGGTTCAGTCATTCCAGAGACTAGACCAGCCAAACAGACAGACAGACAGACAGACAACAAATTTATAAATGTGTGTTTAGATAATGATGGTAGTGGGTGAATTAACATAAGAGCTTAGAAAAAAAGCTTATATATTTTGAAATCAGACAGACACTTCAATTTTATTTATATGTATAAATTGTTTAAACAAACTTTTATTTTAATGTATGCATTGTATTCTCATTTGGAATTTTATAACTCGCTAAATTGGTCTCAGATTATTGTATTTAAGCAATATTGCATCCTACGTCCACCAGTTTGAGTTCCCATGTTGATTAAAAATGAGTGACACGTTAAACAACTATTTTATTCAAATGTGTTAAACCGTTTCGTAGACACAATTCAGTTAGGCTTACCTTCCTACTTGGATAGTTGAGTACGTCTTATAATTAAGAAAAGCAATAACTATATATCACCAGACAAGTTCAAAATCCGGTTATAGAATAGAACACCCAAAACTTTCTAGGTTAATTATAGGCGGCAATGTGTACAATACGGTTTCTTGACACAAATAACCTTACCCAAATAAACACAGCCACCTCCTGTTTAAAATCAAACAATTAATTAATTGTAGTAATTGGCATACTCCCACTGGAAATTGAGGCAAAAAGAGAACCAAAAACTAATAAAATATTAAAAAACTAGCAATAATACTTTAAAAACCTTTCTCTTCAAAATGAAAATATCTTCGTGGACAAGAAAATAAATATTGAGCTTGACTTGGAAAATGATATACTTGATAAAAAAAACTCGAATATCGATTCTTAAAAATATTACTAAAACACGTTTCAACGACAATGTCGTCATCTTCAGTGAATCACGAGCTAAAACAATCAAACTTTAACTATTTAGATCCAGCCCTGAAGGTAATGTATCGATTTGAACGGAGTAAGTCCATTTTAGACGGACAATAAATTTAATGTATAGAGTACCAAGAAATAAAATTGTAAAACAATACTTTGATATACTTTGCCTTAAAATTAGAGTAAAATTAAACAGTGTGGTGGTCCTACAGAAGCCAGCAACAGAACAGTGTCGCAGTCTGTAAGCGAACATACTATAGTGCAACGTGCATATTCAGTTGCATTTCTGAATGCATACACTTGAACATAATGGCCGTCCATGTCGTGACCAGCCTTAAGGTTAAATGCGTGTAACAGGCAGCAACTTGAGACACGCTTCTAAGTATTCAATAAGTGCTGTATGTAATCAATGCTTCCTAAGGGCAGCTAGGAAATCAAGTAGCTCTTGAAATCACTCTCAATCGTAAATCTACATTTTCAAGAATGTCCTGTTGAAACTTTATTGAATAATTTCAATAAACAAACACTAGCACGGTAAACAACTATCTCTTTGCATTAGTTTTATAAAATACGTGGTAAAGAAAAATTTGGTATTTTTTCAGACAATATTTGACGATAAATAATTACTGAACTACCGATGTTTACACAGATATAATTTTGATATTAGGATACATTTCATATGAGGCTTACTTGCAAAGAAGCGCTAGACATTTTTTGGGCAGTAGTGTTCAATTTACAACGTGCTCAATTTCTAAGATAACGAAATGTAGGTTTAACTAGTTTTAATGGGTTAAAATATTAATGTACAATATACAAATGAAGTTAATCCTTTTTTCTAAACAATCAGTAGAGGCAACCCCCCCCCCTTGGCGCCGTAAATTATGGTTTTGATCACGCGACTCTTGTCCTTGGCCCTTAAAGTAGGCCTATGACCTACTGTTTGGGAGATACGGGTAACAAGCACCTAAAGAAGAACATCAACAACTAGCTAGCTAGTTTTAGAGTTTTATTGATTCTTGTGGTAGTAGCGCGCGGTCGTAGCCCTTAAGGCTCTTCTTTACCTTGAAGAAAACTCCCGAGTGTGCCGTATGATTTCAATACAAAAGGTCTGACTAAAGCCGCAAAATCGTTGAAACATGCATTCGTAATAACGTGTTTCGGATTCTATTTATAAATTAATAATCTGGGAAACTACTTTAAGTTATAAAGAAGGCTTTATATTTTTTACGTGTTAGCTTAAAATATGGAAATTATTGCTTAAAACTCCCAAAAATGCGTTAAAAATAATCAATTTTTACTCAGTTAAACCGTTGATTAAAATGAGTTGTCGTCGATTTCTTTCAATTATGAGATATAAGACAAAAGCACATAGCCTTTAGAACAATTTAAGATGTTTCACAACTTTTTAGGTTGAAAAACGTCGTCCGAAACACGATAGTACGAAGTGCATATGTTTGCTGTTTTACGCAAGGTATAGACGACCCTTAACTCTAGTTTATTACAATATCGCTAGGGCGTAGTAGGCTGAACCCGAGATCCCAGTTTTAATGAGAACGGTGGAGAGGTAACGGTACTAGGAACTTTTTAAATTTGCACAATTGAAGCCTATATTTTAGTGCAAGGGGAGCCCACAGAGTTAATTTTGGGTAAACAGTTATAGGTTAGCGTTCAAAATGACGTTAAGTTAGATTTTCGAGACCCATGGGTTAGCGACCAACATTTTACCAATTTTTGAGGGTAACCCCAAAATATACCCATTTTTTAAATTTAAAGCCCAAAATGTTTCTCAACTTTTAAGTTAATCCTCAAACTTTTAGTTTAACTACTTTTAGTTTACCCTATTTCAAGGTCACTTTAGGGACGAGGCCTAGAGTCACGTGACCACCTGCTCCAGGCGCCCAAAGGATAACCTCTACTCAACAATTCTTTAAATTACACTTAGAAGTAAGATAGTTTCATAATAATGGAATAAAGGTCGACATTTTTAACTTGTACCAATGGCACTTCCATGTGAAATTTAGTACTTACGAGATGAACTATTCGTAAAAGGAGAGAAAGTTGGAATTATGAACACAGCAAAAAGACTTTACAATAAAAAAATTTTGTGAACAAGCTAAAAAATGATTTCACAATGGACTGGGATTGAATGATCTTTAAAATGAGATACCACAAGTGCATATTTGAGCAGTTTAATTTGTTTTTATTTAAGTGCTAAATTTAACGTGGAACCCCAATGGTGTCAGGTAAATCTTATATAGCAATGGAAAGGGCAAGACACGACGATTACAATTATGTGAATAGACCACCATTTCTGTTAGTTGATTCTATAAAAAGTGGTTAAGTTGCAATACGTTAGTTCTTGCAATATCTTCTGATATTTGTTAGGCAAACATGTTCTACAATTTTAAAGATATTGAAATGGACGCTTCTCGTTTAGAAGAGAAAGGACAACATGTTAAAACAGTTTGATCGGAATAAATTCAAGCCATTGGGATTAAAAATACAAGTTCCTCTCCAGCAAAATCCGTCCTTTTATAAATAAAATTGTGATTGTACTTAAATATTTGACGATTATTATATGATTTTATTAGCTTGGCTTGTAAATATAAACAAACCTTGTAACCGATTCATTTGAAATTTTGTAAAATTTCACAACTCTGATGTGTATGGCGATTAATGTACCTAATAACTAAAGATAGGGTGCAAAATGTAGTGGATGATTTTTAAGATAAAGGCGTTTGGGTAGGCAATTTGACTACACGAAAAATATTGAATATATTTACCGATTGACTTGGGTACAGTTTCGACTTTTATCACGATGAATGTGAACAAATAAAGATGGATGTGTCATATGGTGGATGAGTGTTACAATAAAGGTATTGAGTTTGCAGTTTGATTACGCGAAAACATTTGCTTGGTAAAATGCTTCTATTCACATTACTTAGAACACGTAACGAAATCTTATAGAGTTTTCACAAACTTTGGTACAGATAATGCTTTTGAAATAAACGTTTCTGACGATGTAAAAAGTAAAGATGGCGGCGGCCATATGGTGGATGAGTGTTCGGTAGCCAATTTAATCACAAGTAAATATTCATTTGTAAATTGAAAAATGGTCAGATAGGCGATGCACTTACACGTTTATTATGATAATAGTTTTTACTGCCTTATAACAAAAGCTAGTTACATTAAAATTCTTCAGTTTTGATAAATTCATTTGTGGCTGTAGTCTAAGACATGACCTCTATTGTTTAGGTTTCTTTAGATATTAGCATTAGAGTAAAATAGAGAGGAGGTTAGTAACTCTTTCCATCTCCGAACCAAATATTTCGTTTTACTTACTCTAAGAGTCATGTGGGAATGTGTGAAATCAAAACATTCCAAACCACTTTTCTGACGAAAACTATTATACAAAACACAGCAATTACATAATTACATGGTCGTTTCAATGTCAACCTCTTTACGTTACGACGTGACTAACTCTACATTGTAGTAATCCACCGTTACAAGTTTAAGATTAAGTATATAAAAACATTCTGTTACAATAAGGTATAAGCAATTTGCACAGTGTATGCCTATGATTATGTGTGTAGGTTAGGAAGCGAAACATGTAGGTCAACAGATGAGATGTGGAAGGCCACGACAGCGCTACACAATGGGTCATCCTACGACAGGAGGACCGTTTTAATGGTCAACCACGTACTTTACTTAAAGTATGGAAATGGGACATTGAAGATGACAGATTTGAATAGTTTGAAACGTACAACAAAGTGTTTTTTATTGACATCGTGGGATGAATAGATGTTAGAAGCTGTTGTAGAGGCGAAGCAAAGAGGGACCAGAGTACCTGATACTAATTGGGTCCAGTACCAGAGTCT
>JAGFPH010007577.1:0-21557 GCA_018207615.1 Philaenus spumarius | reverse complement strand
TTTATATGTTTTGTATGTGTTCTTAGTGTTTTGATGTTAAACGACCTTGCTTGAGCGAACATTATGATGATGGGACATACGTTCTGAAACGCGTCAATAATATTGAATAAATAAGTGTAATACGGAGTATGTATATTAAAACTTATCTAAAGGCCTAATCACTTTAATTGTATGCAGCTATAAAAGGAACATTATCTAAATGAAAATGAAAAAACATTTTTTTTTTTAATAGTAATTTTTTAATTATGGTCAACTGCGGTAATTTTGGCCCATTTGATGTGTTTCTTCACATATAAGCATATAATAAACTTCGATGTACTATTTGTTTTTGAACTCCGCTAATTTCAAATTGTATATTGACTGGTTTTTAAAACTTAGAAGTTATTTATTTTATTTCTAAGCTTTTTTGAAAATTTGGGCCAATCTTGCCTCTAATTAGGGTAAAATTGACCCAAATGTAAAATGTCATAAACATTAAGGACAAATATGATTTCTGACAAAGTTACCCCAATTATAATTAATTATGAGTTTATGTAGGTAGGGACTGTACAATGAGTTGGGGATAAAATACAATGAAACTTAACATTCTACAAAAGTAGTATACATGTATGTTGAAAATGTTACTAAAAACCAAGTCGATTAGTCTATTTGGTAACTAACAGTAGATCAAACTATCTTTTTCCAAGATTTGGGCCAAACTTACCCTTAAGGGCCAGAGTTAACCCAGTTGACGGTCATACCATAAGTTAAAAGTTACTCTTAACATTTAGAAAAAACAGTGGTTATAAACTTATTCAAAATGTATCTTGGGACGTATAGATAAAATGTGGATGGCTTAATAAGTTACGACTTCTAAAAGTCGATTCTACTAATTTTGTTAAAATTTTGATTAAGTACTGGACCTACAATAAATAAAAATTTATAAATTTTGGTTGGCCAATTGAAGCACCAATCTAGCACCATCTATGTTTACTTTGCTCTCTCTATATATATATTTCTCTCAAAGTTCCTCTCCGGAACATTTTGCATTTTTTTAAATTAATGTTTTGGAAGTTTTTCAATTTGCCTAAATCATTCTAACATCTTCCGTGATTCTGTAATTCTGCAACAGGATTTTCACTGGTCAACCAAAATCTTCAATGAGTTTCTAGACAAATTCAACTCTTTGACTTTTATTTCTAAAACTCACCACCGTGTCAAATAAAAACTGAATGTATTTTACACAAAACTAATCCACAATGGCGGAAACAATAAAAGAGAGTGAAAGTCTAAACCTTTCACCCAGCACTGGACGTTTGAATTCGCTTCTTAACCGGAAATCATTGCAGTCCAATTTTGTCGCCAAACACATACGGCATCTGCTATGCTACCTAAATCAAATGAGAATGCTGCTTTCACGTGGCAAACATAGCGTAACGGAAACTCTTATTATGTTGAATAAAAAGGTTAAGAGGCAATCGCCCTTCAAGGCATCTAATCAAATGCGCTGTAAATAATATAGGCCTAAGTGTAGTTAAGGGGACCTATATTGTAGTGCCTATATTACCCATGTTTAAAATAATAACTATAGGTACCATTAAAAAAAAACTAATATCTAAAAAGCTCTAATTTATTTATTTCACACCTCATAAAAATGTTTAGCTAACGAAAATAGACTAACATTGTACGTTACACACTAACTTGCAACAGTAAAAGAAAATTTAGCTTAATAGCTAAAGATGTTTATTAGCTCAGCCCCCTGCTCGCTTCGTTCACCAGCCCCCGCGGTGACTCGCGTCGAAGCAAATGCAAACAGGTTATTTTATGTTAGGCCCTACTATTAAATTCTAGTACAGCTCATTTATTTTTAATTAGGATGTTACATAGTGGTTTCTTATTTTTAAATTCCTTAATTTATTAAGGCTTTAGTCTCTAGTGAAAAGTATAACAATCATCATTTATTATAGGGGTTATCACATTTTCACCCACTAGCAGCACTCGACAAAATGCAAATCTAGTTTACTTTTTCTATGTATCTTGTAAGAACTAAATGTACAAAATTTCTGCTCTCTAGCTTTAAGGAAAGTATAACAATTAATATTTATTGTTTTAGGGGTTGTTTCAACCCTTAAATCAAAATTAATTCTAGCTTATGTTACTCAAGGATAGTGAAGCTTTTTATTAGTAAAACTATTTATTCATCGGTTCAGTAGTTCCAGAGATTACCCCCTACATACAAACAGATTTTACCTCTTTATAATATTAGTAAAGAAGTGTCTGTGTACTAGAAAATGTGATTTTTCGGTAGTGCCAAAAATCAATGAACAAATCCTGTCAATCACACTAATACATTCCATCACCATACTGAACCGTTTTCGCTTCCTCGTTGTCTTCCCTTTTTCTTATTAGGTTTCTTTTTTGTTTCGTGTTCCTTTTTGTTTATTCCCATACCAGTTTGTTGGCTTTCATTGTAAATTTGGTTTAGGCCATTTTATTTACACATTTGTTACTTCCAGCATCCTCCCACATTATTTCTGTAACACTTGTGCTTTACCAAACGCACCACAGTTGGATGTAATTATAGCATCTAACACTACAATTACATTTTCAGATAAAAGTGTCATAAAGAACTCATTTGAGGTTTGGGTTCGTCCATGCGGGCATTTTTCAGAAAATTTTGGTGTCATAG
Source organism: Philaenus spumarius (assembly GCA_018207615.1). Lineage (NCBI taxonomy): Eukaryota > Metazoa > Arthropoda > Insecta > Hemiptera > Aphrophoridae > Philaenus > Philaenus spumarius. The sequence continues at coordinate 18,889 of JAGFPH010007577.1, read as the reverse complement.
GTACTGAAAAATGTTTTATTTCTAACGTAATGGCCTCAGGCATTGCATGTTTATGTATAGGCCTATATATTTCTCACCGAAATGAAGGATATTTGTTTTTTGCACCATGCGAATAATTCTCATTTGGAGCAGAGTTCATACTAATGCTGAACTTTTGCATACAACTAAAAACTAAACCCATAAAGTATAGTTAAATTTTTTTGTGTTAATGTATAGCATGTATTCATGTATTACAAATCAAAATGCTCGGGAAGAGGTATAGAATAATACAAACTACAAAACCAAGACTTTTCAATTTTTTGACTACAACGCTTTCTTAAAGACAAGCAAGGAAATAAGGTGTCCAAACTATATATCAAATAAATTATGATAAAGAGGAAATATTATATCGTTTGCTTGAAAGGTACCATAATTATTTAACTGCGAAACTACTCACACTATTTTGATGGAACTTGAGCCATATTTTACTGCACTTTTTTAAAATCGGGGCTGAGCAGAAATATAAATAAACATATTACTAACCAGTACTTGAGCTTTTGAACCAGCATGACTTGGGCCTACTTTTAAACAAAACCAAAACCCAAGAATTAAAGAGACGCATTATTTCAAAGTATGAAATAAGCTGTTAATAGAAATGACACTGAAAAATATCATCCATGCCAATTTACATGTGTTGGAGTAAACACCTGATTATTGTACAAACACTAAAAATGAATAGAATAAAACTTGAAAGAATCTCACAACTAATACGTTTATTAGCTATAGAAGTTTGATTATTGTAGCTCGTGCATCTCTGAAGATGACGACTTTCTCGTTGAAACACGTTTGAGTTAGTGAACGTAATAGTTGTGAGATTCTGTGTTCAAGTTGTATTCTATCAATATATCTTCTCACAAGTCAAGCTCAATATTTATTTATATTTAAACTCTGTCAAGATGCGTATAGTAGGCCTACTACACGGGACAGAAAAATATTCACAGTGAAAGTTATGTGTTAAGTGTTGTGTTTTGTGAATGTGTATACCTTTTTATGTATTTTAAATATTGACAACGGGAACTACCCAGCAATCCTGATGAAGGTTGAATAACAGAAACGGCCGTAGTAAAGAAAAAGGAAAATTAGACTATTGTGACGGTAAGTCGTAATATTATTGTGATAAAATCAATAGTCAGAATGGCGAAAACAAATATGTATGACATAATAATCACGCTATCTCAATAATGACTATTTTGTACGCGAAGATAAGACAGAAGAACATGTAGGCCTACCTACACTTTTGAAACAAAATGTGTGCATGTATGTTCGCGGAAGACGTAGGAAACAGTAATTAAAGAAAGTTGGCAGGTGTAGTTTATGTGCACATAAATCCAATCCGTCTTTCAAAGGGAAAGTTTTAGTAAACATAAAATACAAATTAAGAAAACCATTTTCAGCCATTTGCTTGCTTCTCTGGTTAATGAGAGGTTTGTAAATAAACACAATTTTTAGGTTGGTCAGGAGAAAACGTCAATTTTACAAAACAACTCTCAAGACACAAAAAGTTTAAACAAAACTGGTTGCTATTTCTCTGTTGGTAAATATTTTTGCTCTAGGCTATCTTGAGTGTTTTAGACAAATACCACAAGGTTAGTCACGTGTGATAATTACGAGGTAACACCGTAAACAATATTTTTATTACTTTTACACTTTAGGGGTTAAAATGAGGTAACTGCTCTAAAATAATACACATTTAATATCCGACGCATTTAAGGAATTACCAACCACTGGAACAATAAATATTAATAATTTTACTTCCCTCTATGCTAGAACTCTGAAATTTTGTATTTTTATTACATATCCCATCGAATGTTGATAAATAAAAACTTCACTAATTTTCTACAAAGAATTGGAATTTGTTAGTTAGACTCCCGACCTTAGAGTGGTAAAACCATAAGAGTTTATTATTATTACCGGCAATAGATTATTTTTCCTATCGAAATTCGCTAATAAGCATTCACCTAGTTATAACTAATAGATTAAATTTAGGTACTCTTACATTTATTATAAGATTTATTCTTGGTTATCATTTTGAGATATTTTGAAAAATACTAGATTACATAGATTGACGGAAAATGAATCATTAGAGGAAGCAAACCTATGGTTATAAAACATAGTTTGTTTCTTTCGACCTCTTAAAATATCAGTTTAAAATGGTACTGTGTAATTTTATTACGTTATAAATAATACATATTTTGTGCCTTTCTTATATTTAAGCCTAATTCAATTTAATTAAAAAAATTGGTTTTTATATACCTCTGCGTTTGCTGGAAAAGCGAATTTCCATAGGAACGATGAGCTATTGCACCGATCATGGTTCCTAGAACACGTTTTGGGGTGTAATTAAAAATTGTATATATTAAATATACACTTGTGTTTGCACTCTAACGAACGCATTTTAAGTCCGATTCGGTCCAATTTTGGTACACACGTTGGTTGTCTAAGTCGCTCGGACGAGTTCGTTAGCCTAAAAATCCATCAACCAAAAGATCGCGTTTTGACTGCAAGTAACATTTTTTTTTAGATTTTTCGAACTAGAATGAAACTTTTGGGGATTTTATTTAAACAAATAAATATAGGAGATATTCTTCACATTTCGTTTTCTTAAACGATGTTATGCTCATGTAGTACCCAAAAATCTATCAAAACGTAAAATACCATAAAAGTACCACAAATAGCGAGTTTGTCGAAGGAGCGCGTATTCGGGCTGGACGCTATCCAGTGCCTTCGTGAGTAGACCAATTTCCCAAATAGTAGTTGAAACCCTAAATTTTGGAAATTTCTCAACTCACTTCAGCGGTTCAGCTGCGTGTTCAAATTATTATCAAGAATAGTGTGTAATGTGATTAACTTAAATAAAACACTGTTATCAGTGAACAGCTTAAGTTTATTTAAAAATTATTTAGTTACTTTAATCTATGTTTAAACAATCATTCCTTGAAAAAATCTACTTCTACACTAAACTGGTTTATATTAAGTGCATTAAATTGACCACAGAAGGAATACAATAATAAAAAGCAGTACATTTATATTTAGTTTTATTGAGCACTTCTATATCGTGTTCAACTGGTATTTGCAATAAGAGTTGGAAAAGTCGAGAAAGTTAAAATTTCTTGAATGTACTGTAGCGTATAAACGGATTTTCTTTCAATTGTCGTGACCTATCGCGGCATTAGCTCGCAGGACTTAGACTAATGCCCTTCGCTCACATGGCGACAAAGACTAGCAGCGAGAGAGAATGGATCTAGAAGCGGTAGAGCGTCATGCATCTTTAGTGGGCGACTTTTCTCGCAGATGTCCCAGCGGAAACTAAAAAGTGCTACCAACTTTATATGTTTACAAACTGAATACATACTGTGAGTGGAGACTGTAATTTAGTTTAGGTTTACGTTCAGGTTTTTTTAGGTTGCAAATAATAAACATATATTATATAAAAAACCAAACTGTACTAACTTAAAGTGTCTTTTTCATAAAGTGTACACATTTTAGCTGTTAACTTGAGCATGCGTATAACCATTGACTATATATAGTCAATGGTATAACTAACGCGCCAACTTAATTTTTTAAATTAAATTTGGCAACGTTGTAGTAATTTGTCATGTACCTTGTTTTGTTCGATTTCATGCAATGTCGTTAGACTGGTTTCAGTGTTTGTTTATTCCAGGTTTATTAAGATACATTGACATTTTTCACGTTAGTTTTCTACCTTTTATATTTTATCATTCATTATTATTTATCATTTTATGGAGCGTTTACTTTCTTTTGTTTAGTGCAAACATAACTAAAATGGCAGAATAACTATTGAGTTTGACTTGTGAGAAAGTAACAAGATAAAATAAAACCTAAACACAAAATCTCACAACAAATACGTTTCCTAACTTCAAACACGTTTCAACGACAATGTCGCCATCCTCAGTGATAAACGGGATACAGTAACCAAACTATAAACTAGTGTAACCAGTATAAACTAGTTATAGTTTGGTTACTATAGCCTGTGCACCTCTGAGGATGGCGACATTGTCGTTGAAACGCGTTTGAAGTTAGGAAACGTATTTATTACGTGATTTTGTGTTCGGGTTTTAGTTTATCTGGTTCAATTATGATCTGAGTGTGTTTTCTTCTTCTAACAATTTCTATAATATTGCGCTGTTGTGGTTTGCGTTTCTAAACCCAGTTTAATGTCTACATTCAGAATATAAACAAATTTCCACTTTATATGCTTATTTTGTATCAGTGTATAAGAACATATTTTTATCATTCATAGTCATTGGTCGGTAAAATAACGAAACCAGACGTTTCGGAAAAGGTTTTTACTTGATTTAATAGCTTTGAAAATTAACAATAAGAAGTTACAAATATTGGTTTATTAGACTAATTACAGAAAGCAAACGATGTAACTACAGTATTTCATATACCTTTCTGCGTGCGTTCCCCGTCATGAAACCACAACAAACAAACTTTTCTCTTTTTAATAAAATATACCGTAGAAATGGTATTTAATACAATTTACATTGATAAGAAAAGTTCTGTTCAATGAATATCGCCACGCTCGACTAAGTAGGACATACTCGTGTTATGGACTATTAATTATGCGGCATCTACTAGTTTGTGTCTGTGGGTTGGAACATCCCACGTTAATGTAGTACGATAAAATATGCATTCGCTGGCCGACATTTTATTCAAATGTCTGCATTAGAAAATTGCGCTCTACAATATTCACAATATTACGTTATATTATGGAGATGTACAAGTTTTTAAATAACTCTGTTGCAGAATAACAATTAGAAATTGAACCCATTATATAACTAATTAATTTTTAGGATTCCGTAATATTGATGGAACCCATAGTTTCGCCATGTCTGTCCGTCTATGACTTACATCCTTGTAGTAATTTGATCATTTCTGCCATAACATTTTACATGAAGGAGCTTTTACACTCCACAAATGAAAATCTGAAGAGAAATGCAATACACAAAATCCCAAATCAAGAAAAGTGGAAAGGGAAAACCTCCTTTCTCAAATACCTAGTGCACGAAAGTTGTTGAATAGGTCTTTTCATTCTGTTAAACAGAGACATCTACAAATATAATTTGAACTAGCAAGTAAAATTACGTGAAACAGGTTAGAGAGTATGGTTTGGTTAACAGGTTGAGACTCTTACTGTGTAGAGGGGTATGGTCTCAGGTGTTTGAGGAACTTATGCATAGTTCCGAAAAAGTATAGGCTTTATAATAGTAAACAAAACATATTTATCAAACGAAAATGATGGAAGATTTTCAGTATATGTAGTTACAATAATAACTGTTTACGCAAACATGTTTAAACTGTCATGTGTATTTTAATTTTGTAGTCGTTGGAAAGTACACAAATATATTAAAAATATATTACAAATGTTCTTAAATATATTACAAAATAATTACCAACTAGCTGATTGTCTTTCACTTTCTCCGTAAAAATATTTATCCACGGAAAATACATAGCCGACAAATGATTTTCAGTGTTTAAACAATAGTCAGTTAACTCTAATACATGTAAATTGGCATGTAGACTTTTACTCAGTGGCATTTCCAGTAATAATAGCTGATTTGTTAATTTGAAATAATTTGTGTCTCTAATTTTTAGGATAAGGTTTTTGTTTAAAAATAGGCCTCAGTCATGCTGTGTCAAAAGGCGTCAAACACTCATAATATTTTTTTTCTTTTTTTTTCTGCACAGTCCCAAACTAACACGGTGAAGTATTGTTGAAGTTTTATCAGCATTGGTTTAGTAGCTTTTGAATTAAATTGTTACATATAGTTTGGACACCTTATTTTCTTCGCTTGCCTTTAACTACGCATAGGCTTGAATTATTTACAGTTCATTTGACTAGGCTCCTTGAAGTTATAATTACAATAATCAGCTGTTTTCACTGTAGAAACAGGCATGTTAATTATTTTATTGAAATTACCACCAACAATATTGATTTTTTACATATTGAAGTAAGTTATAGGTTAAGTTTTCGTTTATGGGTCTTGGTGCTTTTGAAATTTGCCTGTTATATTATAAACTTAATAACTTGATTAATATTATTTACTACATTATTTTTAGGTAATGATTAACCCTACACTTCAATTAAAAAGAAATTATAAAAATATGTTAGAAGAGAAGGGAATGGAGTTTGCGTGTAAAGCATGCATGGCATCCCCAGTTTAATAAAATTTATTAGTCTCAGTCTTGCGAATTGAGCTTTAAACGAAGTTTCAAATGTTGCTCTTGTAACTTTCCAACCAAAATGTACAAAAAATCTTATAAAATGCCAAAAAAACATCTTATCTTACACCAAAAAAATGTATCTTATAAGTAGAATCTTATCTTACTATTGCACGTTAAAATTATTTTGGAAATATAAAAAGCAGATTTTACAGAAAATAAGATTCCTTAAAAACTTAATTAAAGTCCTGCTTTTAAATACTTTTAATCACCTAACAAGACCTAATTTTTCTAATTGAAAACTACGTTTAACTTCAAAAGCTACTTAACTTTACTTACAAATAACGCGATACCCCTGCAAGCTTCATACGTGAACTCCCTTATATGCTTCACACAAATATATTATAATTTCTTTTTGCTAAAGGTTTAAAAATCCAGTATCGCTTTGGCCAAAACGAAAAATATAACAAAAAAAAAACAGTATGGGTTATGATAGGTTTCTGTATGACCAATAGTTTCCTCAGATATGGTGATATCGAAAACACAATGTTACTTAAACCGCCCAATGTGACAAAGAACAGTCGATAGGTTACGGAGATAATGACACTCAACTTATATCACAACTTGTGACCCTTTTTGTTTGAAAATTAACGTACTGAAAAATCTCCCCATTATAAACCAGTTTATTAAAATTGTCTTTATATCAACGTAGAATTTTAAAATTTCATAGCTAGCAAAAACCATCTAAAGCCGGTAGTGTGAATTTAGATAAAATTCCAGGAAAAATAATATCATATTTTTTAGGAAGTGACCCTTTTATTTAATTAATAAAAAAAATATGAAATTCATAGTTAAAGGCATAACATAGCTTTTCCATTATGTGTTAGTTACGTTTATGTTTTAAAATAATAAATTTGACCAAAAATAAACATACGGCATGATAACAATTCAGTACTCACCACATTTCGTTTCCTAGGATCCACCACATTCACCCACTTGAGCATATTAGAGTCCCACATGAAGCACAAGTAAATATTAGTTCTGACACTTTGCAACTTGTTGACAGATTAACGCATCACCACTGAGTTGTATTAGTGTTAAACACTGCCTACATTATCATGTAAACATTCACTTAAACATATAAACTAATAAACTCTCTCTCACTCTCTCTATCCCTCTCTCTTTCGTTCTTATCACATACAGATCCAAGAATAACAGGAGCAAGAAACTACTAACACGCACAGTTCAGCATCTTTACATTCCAGTCAGTAGGCTACTATTATTTGTATCTAGTGATTTTTAAACAAAGATTTATAATATGGTTATTTGTGTTATTGAGGGCGCAAAATGTGTAATTTTTGCCTCGAGAGAGAATTTAAATCTCAAGGGCAAACATTTAGTATAATTAAACATTAATAGGCATCAGGTTTTAACATGTTAGATTTTACGGTTTTCACACAGTAATATTAAATGTGAAATTGTGGTACTCTTGTATGGGAACGAGATATGTAGGTAAACTCTTCTGATCACTTGTTAATTTAAGTTAAAATATCAAAATAACTTTATAATAAAACTAGTCACCTGGCAATGCTTGATTTGGAACTATTGCTTGATTTAATTTTAAGTATGATTGTCACACATCATCCCTTTGACTTAAGTAATCGAATTGCAATTGTTTTTTTATATTATTTAAGAATAACATTAAATCATTTTAGATTTATAATTTATAGGAATTTGTGCAATTTATTTTTTATTATATTACCCAATTATGGCCTACATATTTTTGTTTGTAGTGACGATACTCTCTAAAATAAACGGTATCAGTTAACTGACACAAACTTTCTCCCAACTTACTGTAGTCAAAATAATATTGTTTTTAATCATTTTATTTACTACTTTTTAGAACAAAACAAAAAAATAATATTCTACCTACGTCAATCGTATACAAAATTATTGTCCCAGGCGGGATTCGATCGCGCGACCTTTGAATTACTGGCCGTGCTCGCTACCGTGGTGCTACCCCGTGCGACCGCCGCGCCGCCACGATGCTAGATTGACAACACAAACTTGTTTATTTTTAAACATTTCCCCATAATTATAAAACGCCAAAGTTTTGATAAAAGCGGGTTGTGTCATTTTGTTTGGCATCTTAAGCACTATAAATACTGAAAATTTGATCAAAACCGTTAGAGCCGTTTTTGAGAAATTTGCATTTTTGTCGTTTTTTATGGGTTTTTAGGGGTAAATTACCCTTAAAAATTAAAAATTCCAAAAAATGAAAAAAACGCCTGAAGATATTAGGGTTTAGTACCTACATACCAAATTTCATGAAAATCGGACCAATAATGTCCTCTCTGGTCGTGTATACATACAAACAGACTGACAGACAGACACCACTCTAAAAACACTTTTTTGGGTTCAGGGAGCACCAAAACAAAAAATTCCACTAAAAATATTTTTGGGTTCAGGGAGCACCAATACAGATAATTGCACTAAACAATTTTTGGGGGTTCTGGGAGCACCAAAACAGATAATTCAACTGAAAATTCAAATTCGAACATTTTTACGAAAACAATACTTTCTCCATATACTACGTATAGGGTGGAGAAAGTAAAAACAATCTTGGTACTAATATGTATAGGCCTAAATTGTGAAATTTTAGTAAAATTAGTTGAGTAGTTTTTTAGAATATAGAAAAAGTAAGTGGATTATTATTTAATTTTAAGGGTAGTTATTCCATTTCATACCTCTGACTTAAGTGATCAAATTGCAAATAGTTTTGTTTATCCCCTAAAAATAATAATTCATATGATTCATTTAGTTTAATTTATATTGTAATAACCCCTTTTCAACACCTTCCCATTGTGAATCCAAACCATCCAGGGTTTACTCAGACACAAAAAATTTCATGAAAGTTGGTCCAGAAATTTAGTATGAGTTCAGTGACATACACAGAAAATTTATATAAGGTATATAAAGGTATCACACTTTAACTGGTTTAAATTGAACTACGAGAGGAAGTAGAAGTGTTATCCAAGTTGTTAACAATCGATTCAGGCAGCAGCTGATTAACGAACAGCTGTTGTTTATAAATAACCAATATTTATAACAATATTAGTTAAACGAGGTCGTAAAATAAATTATTTTACACCCTAGAGCGTAAAATAGCAAAATTAAATATATATTTGAAGGAATATATAGAAAAAGTAAATTAAAATCTCAAATTTGAGTTCCTTACAATATCTTTCTTAATGTGCAACTTCTTCAGTTTTGACCCTTTCTGATCAAAACTAAATAAATTTAAAAGTTGACAATTGTGTGACAGGACTTCCTTTTGAAGATGTTACTGTTATATCAATCCAAGATTACATTTCAACCTATACAAGTGTATACGTCCGGAAGGTAGATTATAAACGGAACAATCAATTTTTATAATTGAAGTAAGCGGGATTTATCTTATTTTTTCTGGTTTCTAGATAAGAACAATAAAATATGGATATTTTGGGTGCGGCCATAAAAATTTCTTCCAAACTTACACCTAATTATGGTTATCTAATCATTTTTCGTCCAAACTTAAATCTAATTATGGGTATCTAATTATTTTTCTTCCTAGCTTGTACGTAATTAAGGGTATCTAATTATTTTTCTTCCCAACTTGTACCTAATTACAGGTATCTAATTATTTTTCTTCAAAAATGTTTCGTCCAATGTGTATCTAATTAAAGATCTTGAAGAGATACGTTGAAATTGTATATAATAATACTTTTTAAGTAAAACAAAACCCTAACAGCATTACTGGTTTGTTTATCTGTCTGTCTATACCACTACTATAGACTATTGTGGATGTTTTTTTTCAATCCTCCTGTGTACAACAATTCCGTGTTTGACATTTATAAACAATTTCTTAAAATATTTTGATGCCAATTTTTGATTTTAAATATTTGCTTTATTCTTGAAACCGATTACAAATCCATAACTGCGCTTTGACAGTAAGAAAAATCATTGCTAAATCCTGAGGACGCAAATACAACTTAAGAACTCACTGATAACAACTTTCCATTTTGATAAGTGATGTTATAATTATTTTTTGAATAGACTGGACCTCGAACTTGTAATTAGCTTTTATGTTAAAGTTGATATAAAATAGGTGTACATGAAACAAGTCATTGTAAGCTCGGCTTTAAATATTCACACAGAATATTTTAATGTCAAGTTTTCTCTCTGGTTGTTTTTGGAAATTTAGCTTCATTTATTGTAACAAATAACTGACAATTTGTTTGAAAAAAAATTAATACATTTTAAAATAAAAGTTATTATAATTTGTACAAACATATTTATAATTACGAGAAAATTAATGTTGTAATTCAATTTCAGTCGTCTGGTTGAGAACAGTGACATCCCCCTCTCGGAATTTAAAATGAGACTTAAATGACATTATGGAATGAAAACAAGACTGAGTTTATCAATGGTCAAATTTAAGCTATATTTTAAAAGGCGATTCAAAAAGGTATTCCACTATGCAAAGTGTTAAGTATTATGATTCGACGGTCTCGGAGGCTCAGCACAGATTCTATCACGTTGTACTACAAAACCTAACCAAACAACTCGGTAATGTTGTCCCGAGTGTTGATTGACATAATTAGACGGTTCAATAGCAACAGGTGAGCGTGAGAATCGCCCACACACAATAGCCTTAATGACGCAATCAGCTGGAGCCGAGGTACATATAGGCCACTGGGTTCTCTAACTGTAACTGAACCACTCCAGCGCTCTAGCACCAAGCATTTGCATTGCATTCTGGTCAGTCGGTAACGGTTCCTGCGATAAAACTAATCAGCTGTAAAATCAACAACTGTCAGCTGTTGTGAGCAGCGATGTGATTTAGTTAGCAAGCTTCGAACAAGGTTATGAATAACGAGCTGGCCCGGGGCGAAAATTCTGCGCGTTCGTTGTGGCAACGGTGCAAAATTAATTATGAGAGTTTGTTATTGTAGGCCAACTTGTTATGAAATAATGGCACATTCATCAAATATTTCATAAATTAATTCGATAATTGCAGATTTTAAGGTGTAGGTGTTGGCACTTTATTGACAACATAAATTAAAAATGGCAAGCATTAAACAAAGCTTATAAGCTGTTTCAGATTTTTACAAAACTAAAATCATAATTTATTTGGCACATTTTACTAATACTGATTTTGAAACCTTTAATTGAATGTAACATTTTTTAATAAAACAGTGCATTTAAAAATCACCACTATCTTAAAAATGTAATTTTCTTGAATGTTTGACGATTAACTCGCACATCAAACCCTAAGACTACACAAAAATAGCAATAACAGAACAAAGTGTTTCCTTCCCAAAAATTCAGAACTATACATCAGAAACAGTAGATATTATTTAAAATATATATATAATATTCAAAAGACGACATTATAAACTATATATATATAAGATGTTATTTTATTGGGAATATTTATAAAACTTTATAATTTTCATGGTTTGCTTACACATTTGTTTATGCATTTAGAAGCGAGGACACATTTTTAACGTATTTGAAACCTCACACTTCGTAATAGAAGTGTACAAATAGTTAAATAACACCTTTTATATGAAAAAAAACTAATACCTAATACGATAGGATAGGTAGATGAAATGGTAATCTCAATTTTTGCTTAACATTGATGGTGTACCCTAAATGCATTCACCTCATAATGTTGATAATTTAATAAGACAGGCTGCAGCCCACAGTTATATAAACTCAGCTGTAACTGACTGAAGTAAATTGAACCAATCAATAAATAATAAATTTACAACTTATTCAAAGAACTTGAGAATTAAAAGTTTTCTTTTTGAAAGTTTAAATATTTTTCTTCCTTTATAATTCGAGATTGTGTTTGAAAATTACATTCCAAATTAGAAATATTATACAATAAAAGATATTTAAAAAATCAAATCACCATGAGCCTTTAGAAATTAAATTAAACGAAAATTTAAATTAAAACTTAAAACATTTAATTTAAGTTGTCTTAAATGAACAATCTATATATATATAAGCGAAATACCACTCACTCACTCACTGACTCACTCATCACGATTTCTCAAAAACTACCGAACGGATTCAAATGGAATTTGGTATGCAGCTTCCTCTAGGGCCATAGGTGCTTACTAAGAAAGGGTTTGAAAAAATTCGAAATTTCAGGGGGGGGGGTTTGGGGGAATCAAAGTTATTAAATCACGATTTCTTCAAAACTACCGAACGAATTGGAATGAAATTTGGTATGTAGCTTCCTCTAGGGCCATAAGTGTTCACAAAAAAGGGTTTTTAAAAATTGGAAATTTTAGGGGGATTTGGGGGGTAAACTAAATCACAATTTCTCCAAAATTACCGAACAGATTGGAATGAAATTTGGTATGTAGCTTCCTCTAGGGCCATAATTGCTTACTAAGAAAGGGTATGAACAATTTCGAAATTTTAGGAGGGGTTTGGGGGATTAAAGTTACTAAAATCATAATTTCAGATCTTTTATAATTATGACAATAGTGCTTTTATTATTTAAGATCTATATATATATAAAAGCCAAATACCACTGACTGACTGAACACTTAAAAATAATGAAAATACCATCCCCCACGGGCAACGCCATACGGGTCAGCTAGTAAATAATAAGTATAAGATAAAAATATGACGAGTTTAAAATTACTCAATAAGAAATAGTTACAATTTGTCAGTGGAGTAGCAGAATCTTAAACCGTTTCAAATTACAAATCGCATACATTGTCATGTTAGTTCGATGAACTTGAAAGTAAAACCTACCCTGACTTAACCTATTAATTGAATATTTTGTACACTTTTACTGTACAATTATTACTGGATATTTGTTTGACTCCAAAGTTTGCCACGGTCACACATTCTGTGGAGAAAAGGGAAAGACAAGTTGTATACTCGTATAAATAATAAAGTTTTTACTGAACGTAACAAAAACCCCGATCATAAAAACCGTGCAATTAAGCCAGTGTTGATTGATAATGCTTTTAACCAATGCTTTCCGTTTAATTGGAAAGTAGACGTGTACTTCGCTATTGCCTTCAATGGTCAGAACTAGGTGTGAATGTTTTACAAAGCTATTTATTATGTTAAATACTTCTAAACAGGGACTCAATCAAGTATATTCCATAAACTGTGCAAGGCTGTTAATAATGTCAACTTTATATGGACGGAAAATATAAAAATTATTATTTCCTCTCTATCTTACTCTTTCCATGTATACGGTTCTCTCCACCTCTATAAACAAGGTTAGAACTAAAACAAGGAACTTATTCCTATTGTTAAGGACTTACTTTGCAGTAAATGATGATCACAATTAAAAATGAAAAACATATTTTCGATTAGTGAATAAGTTATCATGTTCTCTCCCAGTTTTTTCTTCGACGTTCATAGTTATAGAGAAAGATGGTTTGGGTTCGTTCAATCTGATTTATCTGAGGCCAGAGCTTTACAAGGTTCTTGTTCTTCTGGATATTTTCGTACATTTACGCTCACGTTTGTAAAAAATGCATTTATATGGGCTAAAATAGCTTTTACACAATCAATTGACATTTTGGCTTTTAAGCACCTCAACAATTATTATTTATTAATAAAATGAACAACAAAACGCTAAACCAAAATATAATAAACGAATGAAAAGTTATAACAGGCAAACGTCAAATTCACCTGGAGCTGACATCTGGTGGAGAGGGGCAGCTATTATTTCTAAAACCAAGTCAATAAACGATCAGAAAATAAGTTAAATATTCTCTTAAGGCAAAAGGCGTTCAGTTTACGATTACCTTTCGAAAAATTGTAAAATTTTGTGATTGCAAAAAAACAAAATAAGTAACCCCTTCGTAAATGTCCGAAATTATTCAGACACTTTGTAAAACTCAATGTAAAGGTTACGATTTGTATTTTATCCTCCTCCCCCCTCCAATTGTTTGGGGCAGTGTAATTTTCATTCGGTCCGACGCCGGGACCTTAGTTATATTTTATGCAAACAAGTATCCCTTGTTCAATATTGATCATGATCGCAATGATATCCCGTAATAACGTAGTGCTATTGAACTCCCGAGGAATCCCAAGATGGCGAAGTGGTTTACAGCTATTGACTGGCATCGTACATCAGTTGGGCTTGTATAACACTGAACTATTACTTCCCGCCTAGCGGCATGACACACATAACTCAAGTGCTGTTGCATGTAACGGCACATACCTTAAATGCCGTACCGGGCGAAATATCTCACACAATTCCCAATATTTGGTCTCTAGTGGTGTAACTTCGTGTGTTTATTGAAAACAAGTTGGTCTCTCTTCTTCTTCTCATTCAAAAAAAGGCAAAATTCTTCTCATTCATTTTATATACATAATTTGTGTTTAAATTTTCTATGTTTAACGTCTAAATCCTTCATACATATGTTCTTTGTACATTTTGATACCTTCTTTAATTTACTTACAGGACCACATACTATTGTCAAGTGATAATGTTATTAAAATTGATTTATTATATTTGGAGACAAACTCACCAAAATATAAGAGAGTCAGCGTGTGTTTTAGTATCTCTTTCAGCTTACATCCAAGATCTCTTTTTCTGTTTCAACAGTAGGATTGTTCACATTGCGTAATTTTTTCATTCGTTTATAAAAATACTAGCTGTAGCCTACCCTGCCACGCTTCGCTGTGGCACATTGTGGTTGCATGGATGAGAAATGAGGAACAAAACAAAGCATAAGTTTCATAGATGTTTAATTTTGCAATACTTGTGAGTGGTATATTTGAAAATATTCGATTGTTCATCCCCACTTTCACCCCCCATATCCTTTTGTGTCGGGAGTTTAAAATAGATAAAAACAATTGTTGAAGCGTGTTGCATATTGTGTCAAAATTTGAGTTCAATCGATGCAGAATTATTTGAGTTTTTGAAGCGTACACAAACCAACTTAACATTTTATATATACTGTAAAGATAAAGAATATAATAAATTATGTTTAGAGAGTAGTTATCACATTTAATTAAAATATAAAACTACATAGCAATAAAAACACAGGTATTTATGTTGAAACTTAAACCTAATAATAATTATAATGACGAAGGTAAGAAAAGCTATAATTAACTATGGGAGTATCTCAAATTACGTAGCAATGAATGCATGCAGCTTAAAATTTTCCAGGACGACTTGACTTTTTTATACGTTTAGTACCAAAACTAGCGATATCTAAACCTGAAAATTAATTAATTGTAAAAATATTTGGGTTTTGGATTTCCCTTCCACCATATAGGAACACAACTTGGGGTAATTTTCGCACTTGTAAGCTAGCCATTATTTTTTACTATAAAATGGCCGTTTTACTTAAAAATACCAATTTCTATAAGCACCAAACAAGTCTCTTATTTTCGTAAAAATTTCAAAATCCGTTTTTTAACTCCGTTGTTTTGTAATGGGTTTATTTTTTTGCTTTATTATTTCTGAATGATGTCTACAGCGGGATAAGAAGGAAGGATTACCTGCGAAATCATGGTTTAAAGACTTGCATGAAGGATTTTTTAAACGATCAACACGAACTGAAGTTATTGGACATATCTATTGCGGCTGTATTTTAAACCAAAATCTGTGTTTTTATGGTTTGAAAAACAAGTCCAAAAGAAGTGAGTCTTGCGGATACATGCAAATTGGATTGGAAAATCACAGGACACTGAACAAGTAGTAACAAGTATTATTGAAAAATATCGGGTTCACTTGGCCAGTCGGGTAAAAACCTGTTTATTGGGATAAACAACGTATATATATCTAGCTCACTAATTTACAGTCATAAAGATATTTATATGGGCAAAATTTAGCTTCATTTAAAGATGAATTTCTATTTTTTTTTTTACATTTAGTTTAATTATAATGAAAGTAATCATAATGGCAGTATTTCTAAACTAGTTTAACCGATCAAACAAATAAAAGAGCTCTATGGCGACAAAATCACACTGATTTAAATAAAAACCCGAACCACAAAACAAGGAATAAAAACAATAACTAAACAACTAAATTGTAAGTTGTGTTACAATTTAACTTACAATTTAGTTTTTTAGTTATTGTTTTTATTCCTTGTTTTGTGGTTTGGGTTTTTATTTAAATCAGTGTAGTTTAACTGATACCAATATCATACAGGCTTCTATTAATTACTAAAAAATTTATGTTTAGTAGAAGCTATATTGAAATGAATTACAGTCTATTAAAAGTTTTTACTTGAAATCAAGATTTTAAAATTATATAATACGTTTTGAATAATTTACTACATTAAATTGGTCTATATAGGGGTAGTAATTCAATTTTTATAATCCACTAGCAGGTATCCGTGGCTTCGCCCACAAAAAAGAAAAAGCAATGAAATGAATATCTGGTACAATAATTGTGTTTTAAATTTTATATAAGATCGACTTTCCTGGCACAAAAATTCGCCGCGTAGTGAGTTTCGTCCAAATCTATCAATATTGTCATGTTTCGAAGAACATCCTTCCAGAACTTTTTCTATGTGTCTTGTAAAAAGTAAATGTATAAAAGTTCATCTCTCTAGCTGTAAGAAAAATATAACAATTAATTTTTATTGTTTTAGTTGTTGTTATCATATTTTCACCCCTTAGCAGCACGTGACAAAATGCAATTCTGGTTTACTTTTCTGTGTATCTTGTAAGAAATAAATGTACAAAACTTCAGCTCTCTACCTTGAAGGAAAGTATAACAATTAATATATTTTGTTTTAGGGGTTGTTACTACATTTTCACCCCTTAGCAGCTCGCTAAAAAATGCAATTCTGGTTTACGTTTTCAGTGTGCCTTGTAAGAAATAAATTTACAAAATTTCAGCTCTCTATCTTTAAGGAAAGTATAATAATAAATACTAGTGGACCCGGCAATGGTTCGCTATTGCTATTGCTTGATTTACATAACCTAAAATTATATTCAGTTTTTGATCCAAATCAGTTGTTGATCAAAATCAGCTGTTTTAAGCTTTTCATACGAACAGCTGTTTTTTGTGCCCCTGATAAAATCAAAAGAAATCTTTCTTCTTCTTCCTTAAGATTGACCTTCCATAAGATTAACATTGAAACTTTGAGGGCCACTGGGGCGTATCCCTGAAGACCGATGTAAATTATAATGGGATTCTGCTCATCTACAGGACACTACCTTTCTAACGGTATGCGCGAATTTCTCCTACGATGCACACAAGCTGAGAAAAAAGGACGACAAGTTTTGTGCTTGCCTATTAATATATAGATTTATTGTTTTAAGGGTTGTTTCAACCTTCAAATCAAAATGAATTCTAGCTTATATTACTCAGGGATAGCTTTTTATTAGTATAATAATTTTTCAACCGGTTCAGTAGTTCCAAAGATTACCCTTTACATACAAACTAACAAATTTTACCTCTTTATAATATTAGTATAGATTTGTTGATGTCATTTTTGGTTGGGTAATATCAGCCTTAGTTTATTGTAGAGTATTATTTATTAACAGAAATAATTTAAATACCGTTTGTCAACCAGTCACAGATATTCCAAAACTACAACAAACACAACAAACACATATGGTTTCAAATTGATATGCTCCATCCGCAAATAATACGAAAATAGTTATTATTTTTAAATGTTTTAATTCCCTCCTTCAGGAACTTAATTTGTACTTTTTACACTTGAGCACATATTTGCTCCTGTTTTCCACTTTCTAACTTAAAGATTATGTAAGACAGAGAGTTGTGTTGTCTCCTTATGTATTTATTATATACATTGCTTATTGTCCAAACACTGTTTGTAAAACGTTACAGATAGTAAATATTATGTATTGCTTGTTGTACGACAGTGTACGTAAAATTTGACGGAATGCAAGAAAGCTAGAGTCATGCAAGAAATAAGCCAACACGCCGGGCCGTGCAGAACTAAGTAGCCGTGGTATATTTCAGTATCGTTAAAAGTTAAATAACAAATGGAATATTTACGGTGAAAATATTCTACATTTTAAATATTTTTAAAAGCATATCTTTGATTCGAATATGATGTTTTCTAATGTAGTCGTAGCTCTAGAATACTATAGGCGTTAAACGGTTTAACTTAACTACTCTAAGGTAAATGTTTTCCAAATAGTTTTTATATTTTACGTTGGGACTGAGCTAAAACGGTAATATGTAAATAAATAAAAGGCAAAACGTCCTGCAATATCCCAGGCATCGCCTGTCTGTCTACGAGACTGGTTTATTCCACATGGGAATCGGACTGTACAACAAATTACAGTCTGATATAAAATATTACTGGTGTTAAGTTGCACCAGTTTTAAGAAAAAATGTAATGCATTTTTAATAGAGCAATGTTTTTACTAAGTTGAAGAGTTTGTGGAGTTTAGAGGTATCTGAGACACTCCTTCTGTTGGAGCTTCATCTGTACTTTTTTGGTTTTGTTTATTTGTTATTGATGTAAGTTGTTGACAATTCCTACATTGCATTGGCAATGTCAAACTCTTTAATGCAGGGGAAGGAAGCTGGTCAAATAAATAAATAAATTTAAAAAAGTTCATTTTTCTATGTCTGGATAATTTACATTAAAATGATATCTTAACAAAATTGTAATTTTTCACTCCAAAATTTTCAATCAAG
>JAGFPH010007576.1:53051-63494 GCA_018207615.1 Philaenus spumarius | reverse complement strand
GAGTTTTGTTCCTTGTTCCGGGAGGTGTACCTAAAACACCTTTACACCGGATTATAGTAAATTTAATTGTCTTTCGAATGGTATAACTTACAATATGTACTTGGGCTTATGAGTGGGCGAAAATGCGCAATTAACGTACAAGAATAGTAAAAAAATCGATTATTGGGATCTTTATATGAGTTTTGTTCCTTGTTCCGGGAGGTGTACCTAAAACACCTTTACACAGGATTATAGTAAATTTAATTGTCTTTTGAATGGTATAACTCACAATATGTACTCGGGCTTATGAGTGGGCGAAAATGCGCAATTAACGTACAAAAATAGCGAAAAAGTCGATTATTGGGATCTTTATATGAGTTTTGTTCCTTGTTCCAGGAGGTGTACCTAAAACACCTTTACACAAGGTTATAGTAAATTTAATTGCCTTTCGACTCATATAACTCTCAAATTGAACTTGGGCTTATGAGAGGGAGATATCATGCAATTTCCTCGCTCTAACTTTGCCATTTTGGGTTTACTACAAATAGGCCGCCATTTTGTTTCAATTCAAAAAATAAAAATATATGTACCTTTCAAATCCTACAAGGACCCTTTCACAAAAAATTCATCATTTTTGAAGCATATTTACTACCTTTTAGCAAGGTTGTTAAAAAACTACCCCTCAAATTCCTACCCAAAAACGAAAAAACTGTATAACTCCGCCATTTTGAAACGGATCGAAAAACAAAAAAAGTACCTTTTGAAGAATCGCACTAAGGCCCTTTGACCAAAAAATCAGAAATTTTGAAGCATTTTTACTACCCCTTAAAAATCCGGGAATAAAACATATATATATATATATATAAAGTAATGATTTTTGGGTATAGTCTCCAAATGGTCTGAAACGGATAGAAACCAAATTTTAGCCTTCTCCGACCAACCGTTTTCAAGTTGGGTCGAGTGTAATAGCTCTTATTTTCTTCGAAAATTCGGCTAAAAATATCAGCTTTCTTTTTACATAGGCTACTATTAATTCAACTTTTAGTTCACCTTTTTTCTCAGCATTTACCCCTGCTACAATTTTGATTTCCAAGTACATACATGCTGAACACTTGTCAGTATATGGTGCATTGAAACTGATATTAAAATTTTCGTTAAAAACTGCCCTGAAGAATTAATACTCAACTTTTAAACCTTCTTCTTCCTGTTGTACAAGATACATTTCCCACGTAGTTTTTATTGATAACTCACTTGGAAAGTACTGCTTTTTTTTAATACTGCCCCTGCAGTAATGATTTTGTATTGGTTTAAAGGATTTTATGAATTCCTTCACAGCTTCTCTTTTAGCAAATATTCTTCAATTTGCCGAGCTCCTCCTCTTGTCTCTGGAGGGGTTACATCTGCTTCTAGGAATCGTTCGTACAGTCTTTGGACTGTGTCACGTCCTTCCTGCCCCAATGTTCAACTTGGCCTTCACATTGCTTTGAGTAAAGTAAAATTTTCGGTTACCTTTTTTTCTTTATTAGGCCTATTGCATTGGTTCTTGGGCCTCTTCCTATATACTAATGTTACTGTAACATGCTGAAGAATGTAATTTTTTTTAGACTCTAGATTTGCGTCTTTGTAATACCGCTGGTGAATCCTTCTAATGTCTTGAAGTGACAACTCTTTGCAGCGGTAAATACTTTTCTCATTGTGTTCACATGTTGGGAGTGTAGGAAATCCTTTAGCTTGGTGCTTGTAACAAAAAGCTAGAATTACAACCAAAGAATAATAATCTTCAAGGTAATTGTTACATTAAAAATTTTTTGGTTAAATTACCAATTTGAGGATAACTGTCTTTAGTAAAAGGCGAGTTAGGTGTCTGTCTAAAGGATGTGTTAGATTTATAGAGGTCTGTCTAGAGGTTATGTTGAACTACAGGTAAATGTTGACTTATATATAGATAAAACTGTGTAATTATTATTTGTATTTGTTTAAATAACAGAAACAAGACTAATAATTCATCTGAAAACTTCTGTAGTAGGCTCAGTGAATATTTACCTTGCCTTCTTCACTTTGTTTTCGCTTCCATTCTGTAGGAAATCTCTTTCTCTTTCTGGACTGGTTTTCAAGTGTTTCCACAATGACTTCTTCCATTTTACACTAATCTTAAAAATATGCTCAATCAAACTAAAAAGACCACAGCTTATAACAACAAATCAAGAAACATCAAACCCTAACTTCTCAATATTATTGTTTACATTTGCCAGCTCGTATCCAAAGTAGGTCAAAGAGTAATAAATTGGCTTTAAACAACATATTTTTGGTCACATAAGCTTGTGGAAAAAAATAGTAGTCAACATTTATTTTAATCAATTAAATAATTTAATACAAGATATTGTTTAGCAACAAAAATAAAAAATAACTGGTTTTTAGATCTGTTATACATAATTATGTTGGCCATCTTGCACCATTGCATTACAACAGCTTTTGCTACTGTAAAAATGTAGGTATATTTAACAGGCTTTGCTTCTGAAACCAAGATGGATTTAACAGGTTTTGGTAATCAATTTTAAATATCACTTTTAGGTCATTTAAGACAGGTTTTGGAACTTGAAATTAGTTTTAAATGATAGCTATGAGCTATGAGAAACTCGTATTCAGGGATACCAAGATCTCAAATTCAAAAAAATATGGACTTAACAGGTTTTGCAAATGGGCTACTCATTTGAATTTCAATTACTTACATCTGAGGGTAAATTACGGCAATTACAACCATTACTTGATTGACAATGTAAGCAGAGATATAAAATTTTTAACATGAGGTAGATGGACTGGTTGCGCTTCCAAACATGAAACAATGATAGATTTGGACTAAACTCACTAGCGGTGGATCTTTGAACCGTGGGCGAAGCCACGGGTAGTCTACCTTCTAGTATGTAATAAAATTTTACTTTCATGTCATTCTTACTGTAGGGCCTACCTGTATTTCATATCCAGCATCAATGAAACTTTGATTACAAAATTTAAGTAGTAGCATAGCCTTTTAAACAGGTAGGCTAAGTAAAGAATGTATTTAATCACTTATTGATTGATTTTGTAAAACTTAGACATTTTTTTTTGTAACACACTAGCTGAATACGGTACCCATGCTTCGCTACAGGGAATTTGTTTGTTGCATCACCTTGATTCATAATTAATTGTCATATTTTTCTCTCATTTTCTTTCATCTATTATTTCACGAAACATGTATATTCAATTAGTTTGATATTTATTGTTCACTGGCCAATTTTCTTTGTCACGGTATGTGTGCTAAATAAATTTAATCAATAAACAAATTTAAAAATACAGAATGAAGAGCATATCTTCTTTTTCTACCCCTAAATCCACAGACTGGTTAATTACAGATGTTAGCTGGATGTTTGCAGATCACCCAGATACGTCAAAGTGCCAAATTTCAGCTCTCTAGCTTTAAGGAAATAATTCCAACTAATTTATTGTTTTTAGGGTTTGTTATTACATTTCAACCCATAGCAGCACGTAACAAAATGTAAAACTGGTTTATTTTGTATTTATGTATATTGTAAGAAAAATTTACAAAATTTCAGCTCTCTAGCTTTAAGGAAATTTATATTTATTGATTTTAGGGGTTGTTATCACATTTTCATCCCTAGCAGCACGTAACGAAATCTAAAACTGTTTTACTTTTTATATGTATCGCGTAAGAAATAAATGTACAAAATTTCAACTCTCTACTTTTAAGGAAAGTATGAATATTAATATTTATTGTTTTTAAAGGTTGATAACACATTTTCACCCCTTGCAGCACGTAACAAAATGTAAAACTCACTTACTTTTCATATGTGTTTTGTAAGAAACAAATGTACAGAATTTCAGCTTTGAGGAAAGTAAAGCAAATAATATTTATTGTTTTAGGGGATGTTTCAACCCTTAATGGCTAAATATTTTAAAATTCTATCTTGGTGTGCCTCTAGCGCCAATGAGCAATATATATGCACCAAATATTTCACGTTCCTTGGTGGTATTAAATTAATATTTATAGTTATAGAGGTTGTTACTAAATATTCGCCCCTTTAGGGGTTGTTTCAACCCTTAAAGGCCAAACATTTTAAAATCCTTTCTTAGGTCGCCTCTAGCCCCTATTGAGCAATATGTGTACCAAATTTCACGTTCCTAGGAGCTAAGGTTTTTGAGATATATAACAAACAAAATGTATTGTTTTAGGGGTTGTTTCAACCCTTACAGGTCAAATATTTTAAAATCCTTTCTTATTGCACATCTAGTGCCTATGAGCAATATGTGCACCAAATTTCAAGTTCCTATAGGTTGTATGGTTTTTGAGAAATTGTGATCAGTCAATCAATCAATTAATCAATGAGTGGTATTTGGCTTTTATAAGTATAGATTATTTTGTGATCTACAAATAAATCTATATCTATAAAGCTGAAATGCCACCGACTCACTCACTCATCACAGTATCTCGAAAACCATACGGTACTTCCTAGGAATGTGAAATTTGCCCTAGAGGTGCACTAAGAAAGGATTTTGAAATATTTCGCGTTTAAGGGTTGAAATAGCCCCTAATAGCCATAAATATTGGTTGTTTTGTATCTCAAAAACCATATGGCCTAGGAACGTTGATTTTGGTACACATATTGTTCCCAGGCCCTAGAGGTGCACTAAAAAGAATTTTGAAATATTTTGCGTTTAAGGGTTGAAACAACCTCTAAAACCATAAATATTAACTAGGGGACACCCCTGCGTGCTCCGCACGTCAACCCCGTTGGAACCTTCTATAAACACAATCATGTTATGATTTCTTTATAATAAAGGTGTATGATGAATAATAACCCCAAAGCTAAAATGGTAAATAATGTTAAATCTTCACATCAAATTATTTCGTATATTTTATAACAGCAGTTATAATAAAGGTTAAAAGAACCATTAAGGCTCAGATCTACACTTTAATAAAACCTAACCTAAAATCTAGAAATACAAAGTTTGAAATTAGCTGTAAATGGAAATATTAAAGCAAACAGCTGTTCACTGTTATTTTATTCAATTGGTAGCCATGGTAACAAATGTTAATACATGTGTTAATTTATTAGTCTAGAAGCCTAACCTAAAGCTGAAATTTTGTACATTTATTTCTAGAAAACACATAAAAAGTAAACCAGTTTTACATTTTGTTACGTGCTGCTAAGGGGTGAAAATGTGATAACAACCCCTAAAAACTATAAATATTATGTGGTATTCTTTCCTTAAAGCTCCTTAGAGATCTGAAATTTATCATTTATTAATTTTTTAGGAAATATTTAAATGCGTAAAGCTGATTAAATCTATCCCGATCCATGCATGCGCATCTGTTCGATCTGCAAGTGCAACATCCAGCTAAGGCTGTGATTTACCAGTTTGTAGATTTAGCGGTTGAAAAAGAAGACGCTCTTCACACTGAATTCTTTATTTTTAATTGATTTAAATTATTCAGCAAACATACCTTGACGAAGATGATTGACGGGCAGCCAATGAACAAAACATACCAAACTAATTGAAAATACATGTAGGCCTAATAATTCACTTTCGTGAAATAAAAGATGAAAGAAAATGAGGGAGAAATATTACAATAATTATGTAACATAGTGATGCAAAACAATTCCCCGTAACGAAGCACTGGTATTTTTTAGCTAGTAGGCCTACATTATAAACTAAACTTAACATTACCAGTTTAAAAGATAATATACAGTAATAACCATTGTTTAATGGCGCTCGATCGAATGGCAACGAAGCACAGGAAATGAGGCAATACAAACATCATCTGTTTTGAAGGCACTGATAAAAAATTTCAAAATACTTTTCTTAGCTTGTATTAAAATTTCAAAAAATAGTATTCTAAATACAGTATTAGGCTATAATTAAAATAAAAAATACTGAAACACCATACATTGTATTGTTGTATATAAATTAATTAAACTATTAGTTATATTGCTTTATTTTCTATATCACCCAAATTTAAATACATAATTTACTAACAAAATATAAGCAGTAAAATTGTTTAATGCATACATTTAGCAACTTGTTAGAGCGATATTGTGTTAAACCACATGAAAAGGGTATTGGTATTAATAAATTGTATTTTTCGTACAAGGGTTTGTTTTCTTTCTAATATCAACATGAGCGAGTTTATGACTCTGAACTTGAGCTAGAGGTTATTCGAGTATTCGACTAGTCGTTCAGAAAAAATGGCGGCTGTTGATACAAACACAAGTACTAATGGAAGCGTACCTACCAAAAAGGAAGTCGAATTTAACGAATTTTATACCGAAGTAAGTTTTTACATTATATCTCATTTACGAGTTATTTCTTTGAAATGTCACTGTCAATATATTAGTTAGAACTTTTTACAAATATACGAGTCAATATTGTTGATGAGGTTAGGAATTGGGGTAATGGTTTGTTATCATTTTATAATAAAGCTAAAGATCTATGACTTTTGAACCAGGCTGTTCTAGGACTATACTGTAGCTAGGTTGTGTATAAAAATTGTAAAATGTAAATACGATTTTATTTTGGATTTTAAAGATTGCTATTTAAATTTTGTCTTATTTAATATTGGTAATTAGTAAGCATAGAATTCGATTAATTGGATGTTAGTGCCAATATCCTAATTTATTTGTGAAAACTTTAAAAAAAAATAGCCTGCAACTAAACAAATTAGTGTTCATTCTTTTTGTCTTAGTTGTCCTAACCTATTTGAATTTGACATAGTGTTCACTAATAAATTATGGCTGCAGTATCTGGAAGAATTAAAAACACAATCAATTCTTTACTAATAGCTGGTAAATATAGCTTGGAAAGTTTAATAGACAGTGGTTCATTCGGTCAAATTTATTTGGGAGTTGATCAAACAAATGGGACAACAGTGGCTATTAAACTCGAGCCAGTTTCTGCTACAATACCTATGCTACAACTGGAAAACAAAATTTATAAAAACCTAGGCTGCAGTTTAGGGTTCCCACGTACATTTTGGTATGGACAAGAAGATGATTATAATGTGCTTGTGATGGACCATTTAGGACCTTCTGTAGAAATTTTGAAGCAAAAGTGTTCTGGGAAATTTTCTTTAAAGACTGTTCTAATGTTGGCACTTCAAATGATTGATCGTATTGAATATGTCCATAAGAAGAACTTTTTACACAGAGATATTAAACCAGAAAATTTTCTTTTAGGTAATAGCAAGTATAGTGCAACAGTGTTTTTAGTTGACTTTGGACTATCAACAAAGTATAGAGATTCAAATGGATGTAGACATATTAAAATACAAACCAAAAAGGCATTTAGAGGTTCCCTTCGTTATTGTACTATTAACTGTCATGAAGGTTTAGACCTTAGTAGAAGGGATGATATGATATCTCTGGGATATGTTTTTATTTATCTATTAATAGGCAAATTACCTTGGCAAAATATGAATTTTGAAACAAATCAACAGAAAGTTGAACAAATACATAAAATGAAAGCACTAACACCTGTTGAATCACTGTGCAAAGACGTGCCTCAAGAGTTTGCTGATTATCTCAATTACTGCAACAATTTACTGTTTGAAGAAACTCCTGACTATTGTTATATGCGCCAACTTTTTCGAAACTTGTTTAAAAAGATGAATTTTAAATTATCGGGTCTTAAATATGACTGGGAAATTTAAGTTGTTTGATATTATAGCCAGTTATATTAAGTTTGATTTGATTTATCATACTTGTGAAATAGTTTAAAAACCTACAGTAGTTTAAAATAGGCTATAGTTGTTTTATAACCAAAGAGTTACCAATCTCTAATCTAATGTATCTAAGACTTAATTTTTCGTACTAAATTAATTTTTAAATGCTTTGATTTTAATAAAGCATTTTTTTACAGATTATTTTGATTGAAGTTCCATTATTTAATTTATTTACGGTAGGCCTACATTGTTATTTTGGCGTACCCTTGACCCTCAACTGATATTTTTTCAGACAATGACCTTGTTTTACATTTTACTGTTAAATGTTGAATACAGGTAAATATATTGTATGACTAAAAGTTAGAACTTCAGGCAACTTTTTTTTAATTATTATTCTTATTGCATTCCTGTTGGCGTAGGGTCGTATAGTAAATTTTGGCCGTTATTTGATAAACTATCTGTTTCAATTCATTTGCTTAAGAATGATTGGAGAAATTGTGTAGTTTTGCTGTTTAGCTTAAAATCTTGCATACCAAAATTTGAAGGTCAAATATCAGAAAAACTCTTATTTATCAGAACAAACATAACTTAGTAGGCCTACCTATAGGCTATTATAGTGATGCTTGGGGTGAAAGCAAAAGCCTTTTGGGGATGCTTAGCCTGCTTTTCAAATCTCACAGCTCAAATCACGTCCCTCTACCACTGAACGGAAATTAGAAAACTGCGTACACACCCAAAGGCAAGCGCCACCATATAATATATTAGGAATACTTATAAATTGTACAGTATGAAACCAATGAGTTTTGTATTTTTAAGTTAGTAAAGAATTTTGATGTCTGCTACAGGTTAGGTTATATGTTTGAATTATTTTATTTACTTTTTAAAACAAAGTTATTATAATATTGATAATATCAATGTTAGAAATACTCTTGATAACTTTTATTGAGAAGGGCCTACTCATATCTGAATATTGCTGAAACTTATTACATAGCATTTTCTCAACTTTAATTCAGGTCATTTTAAATTTATCAAAACATTGTTTTCATATAATTCCACCCCTCTTTTTTTCTGTATACAATTAATTAACATATTGCAACCTACTTATAAAACTCTTAATACAAGGGTAAGTTATCTATTATTTGTATCTTCTGTAATCGTGCAGATATTTTAATTTATGATTTGACTGCAATTTGAATTGTATCATATTATTAGCGAATTTCCATAGGAAAATTGAGCTATTGCAGTGGCCCTTATGGTGAGACCCAAGGTCGGGAGTAGCAAATGAGCACCGATCATGGTCCCCAGAACACGTTTTGGGGTGTCATTAAAATTCATATATATATATTATATATAATATATATATATATATATGTATATATGTGTTCGCACTCTAGCGGCCGCATTTTAAGTCCGATTTGGTCCAAATTTGGTTCACATGTTGGTTGTCTATGTCGCTCGAACGAGTTCGTTAGCCAAAAAAATCCAACAACCGGAAGTACGTTTTTGACCGAAAGTAACTATTTTTTGAGATTTTTACCACGAGAATGAAATTTTTTAAAAGTTTTTTCTAAAAATATAAATGTAAGATATTATTCTGCACATTTTGTTTTTTTACGCGACCTTTTAGCTCGTTTGGTTCCCCCAAAATCGACCAAAACGTAAAATACCATAAAAGTACCCGGTTCGAAGCCAAGTGTTGCAAACTCGCTAGGCCACTAGGAGGAAACAAATTCTACTAATATATTGCGTACACACAGACAGCTGTTCAGCGCCTTCGTGGGTAGACCTATTTTCCAAATTGTTGGTTGAAACCCTAAAACATAGGCATATAAAATTAATTTTGGAAATTTGCTCAACTCACGTCAGCGGTCCAGCTGCGTGGTCGATTTATTTAGGTTATTGTTGTATAAAGTCTGTTAACAATAGTTTTATAGGCGTAGTCGCCTTCAAAATTACTGTTTCGCTGAATAATACAGGTACCTCTCAAAATCCTATGAAGTAGAAAAATATGAAAATAGAAGATTGTTTGAAAATTAGTTTTTTACCTTTTTTTTTGTAAAAACAGAAATAAAAATGGTTTGAAGATTTAGGTTTGTGTTCTATTAAAACATTACTTTCTGATTTATAATTACCAATTTTTAAAGGTCAGTTGCATCCAGAAGGTTAGACACGTATAAATTACATTAGGTCAATAATCAGAGTTGGATTTAGACATCCCTCATAATGTTATAAAGCTGACATCCTCTAACGTAAAAGCAACTACATTTAGCTGAATTTAATTATATTATCATTATCATTGACAATATGTTTTGGCTAATTTACTGCTGTTTAACTTAAAATAAGCTAATGAATAATGGGACATTACGTGAAAATTATTACTTATGCCCTTGTCTGTTAATTATGACTTTGTGTTGTAACTAGAAAATCATGTAGATATTTTTAATGTGAAGTTTCAATTATTTTGCAAATTATTTAGTTCCGGAAGTGTATTTTCATTGTAGGCCTACTTATTTCCACTTGTTTGTCCATTATGAAGCTGTATGAATTATTGTCGGTGGGATTATGGATGCCTCATTTGGAGGTTAAAACCAAGTGTGTGAGTTGATTCTTCAATCTTCAGAGATGAGATAACTTTTCTTCTTCCGCTCCGGAGAGCGCTGAATGCCGTTCTCTTGTAACTATGGGAAAGTTCCTTTTAAAATAATCTTCCTGCCTATAGGCCCATGCCTTGTTTACTTGGCACTTTAAAT